>VVHJ01020592.1:48589-74080 GCA_015107715.1 Tylochromis polylepis
AAAATTAATTTTTTAAATTTTTTTTTTTTTTTTTTTTTTTCTCAAATGAGTTGATCGACTTCAATCATCTGAGTGCTCTGCGGAAGAGTGGCCATCAATTATCTGTGTTAATGACAGGTTTTTAGCTGGACAGGGGTGTTTGCACAACGATGTGACAATGCAGTTGCACACGTGTTGTTTTCTTCATGGGTGTCTGTTATTGGCACAGTGTTGGAGGGTTATGTTGATATAAAACATGCAACAGTTACCTGGTGGGATCACACTTTTGTGGGCATGGTGAGGTCAGGGGTCCCCATCCATAGCAGAGTGCTTACATGTCACCTTTCTGCTATTTAAACTGAGGCACTTTGCCCCATCCCCACGTCTCCCCCTTGCCCTCATATTTAATTCAGTAGCTGCCCAGAGAGCAGGGCACTGTGTCTGGGTGACTTCTCAAATGTTGCGCTAAAGCAGGGACAAATAATTTGGCCCTCCTTTTGACAGTGTCTCTAATAGTTATGGTTTTACCACTGACCAAACAGTCCTACTGACTCATTAATAAAGGACAAATCTCAGAAGTGGATACTTTAGCCATCATTATGTACTTTTTGTGTTGACTAAGGGGATGAGGTGCAGACGTCCATGGTGAAATTGAGGAAGCAGTCAAGCATAAGCGGAGCTCCTAGCTCTGTATTTAAAGACCATTTTTGGAGGAGGAGGATGCCTTCTTGTGGCTTGTTATGCTTCCCCCACATTCAGACATGCTGTACAGCTCTCCGTGCCTGCTATCGTGGATTCAGATATTCAGTTATTCATAGCTTGAGGCTGAATAATGAAAGATGGTGAAAAAACACTTGAGTCTGTTCCTCCCTCTGCCTGTCTGTCCCCTTCTGTCTCTTGCCTGGATTTCTACTTAGTTCTTAAGTCCTATTAAGGAGGTGCACCTCCACCTCCAACTCACTAAAATGACATTTGATATTCAACAGCGTTAATGAAATTTGAAAATTAGTAGCAATCTTTGCTGATCAAAGATTAGGGTATAAGACAGCGAATCCTCCTCTGTCAATTCACACAGAATGCATAATCATCCTATATATCTTTCGACACGGTTTTTCAGCCATACAGTATGCTAGGTGGGAGCCTTGGCGTCTTGACAGTGATCCGTGCCTTCAAAAAGCCCAGAGTGATGCGGCATATGCATACTGAAGTAGTTCTTTTGATGGCTGCAGCGGAGCAGAGGCTTGCACAGCACGGAGGCTGCAATTGCTGCCACTCTGTTCTACTCTTTTATGTGGTTGAGAGATGGAGGTGTTAGAAGACATGGATAACGCTGGGACTGTGACACTGCTTCATTCTTAAGCTGTGGTCACTTATTTGTTTTTGGTTTTTTTTTTGTTGTTTTTTATTTTTATTTTTTTATTCTTTCGGTCCTACAGCGCAGCTAGTTACCTGGAATCCATATTTTGAAGGAAAGAATAGGCCTACTGTTAAAAAACAGCCTTTATTTTTTGCTTAATTACATATAATACACAAGGACACAGCTTGCTTACATCTTCTGAAAGCTAAAATAATTATTTATTAACAGTTTTAAATCAAAATTAATTCAGATCTTGTTGTGTAGTGGATCACCTCTGTTTTCCTGTTGACAGTTTGATTCTATACTTATTAATTTTGATTAAGCCTCCTGTGGAGAACACATTACCCCAGTAATTTATCCTCCATAGTTCTTATTTTTCCACTTGCACCTGCTTGGTTGTGTGTGTCCAGAAGGGGGCAGACAACCAAAAAGGCAAATCAATGTTTTGCACTGCATTATCTGTGTGTGTAGCTCAAAGAGAACTGATAAAAGCACACACACTAATTGGGTTTTACAGCAACCACAATCTCACAATGCTCTTTCATTACCCAGGGGACAGAGTGTCTAGTTGTTTCTGTGTTCATACAGGGGGTTTACACCATGTGTGCATGCAAGTTAATGTTTGTATGTGTGGGCTTGTATCATATGTGATGTGCGTCAGCCCCCACTGATCTGAGACTGCAGTGCCTGTGTGCAATCATGGATATCAGCGGAGGCAAGAAAAACAACTCAAGTGGTGTCTTTAGCCACACTACAGTGAATGTCCACCCCAGCAACAGGGGCTCCTCCTAATGGCTCCACAACATTGTGCTTTGTGGAGTTGGATGCGATTTCAAATGTCATTTTATCATCACAACCTTTCAAGGACCTTTTTAAATTGACAATTAAGTATTGAATTTAAAAATATTTAAAGAAAAGAAAAAGGTTATGGCAACTGTAAATTTCAACAATAGTATTAGTTGGATTTATTTTAAGAAATAAGGTGATTTTCAGACGGGTGAAGGTCTGGTGTTCATACACCAAATGATGCATTTTGTATTGATTGTAATTTCCTAATGATTTTTTTTTCCAAGAAATTTTTAGTTTTGGGGAAAGTTGCGAATTTCTTAGTAGATATAGTAGATATTTGCGCCTTGAGGCGACTATTGTTGTGATTTGGCGCTATATAAATAAAATTGAATTGAATTGAATATCCACTCCTTAACTGTCTTAACTAAAGATAAATTTTGAACTTATCTGCTATCGAATAAATGAAAGACAACCAAAGTAATCTTTGCAGTCATTTGGAAATAATTACTCAAGTGGGCACAAATTGAACCCTGTCTTGATTTTTCTTAATAATGGCTATCTAATTACATGTTCATAAGGAATTAGGGCTTATTGTTTGGAAACTCTTAAAAAAAATCTTAACTTAAATAAATAAAAATAAAAATAATTAACTTTAAAATTAAAATAAAATAAAGCTGTACTGATATTTCCCCATGTCTAAAATTGGTCTGCAATCTAATCATTGTCAGCAAGTGTCTTTCAGTGCCCTTAATGTTCTTTGTCTCAGAACCAGAGCAGATAATAATATTTGCTGTTTGCATTTTTTTTGTTCTTGCAACACACATCAGTGTCAAACAGTAACAAGCATCCTACATAACCGACATATTGTGTCGCCAGACTAAGCCCTCTTCCCAGGTTCTGTTTTTACCAGTTCTTGCTCAGTGGGTCTACCTCATTTAATTATTAGCTAATTGCCACATTCAGTCAGTGCTGATTGATTACTGCACAGCAGCTCTTGGTTAATAGCACTGTGGGCCTATTGCTGGTCACAAACTGGATTCTTCTATGTGGTCACAGCTCTATAAAAAATGGGGACTGTAAAGATAAAGAGGACTGCATGGGTGGAAGTGGAAATGCATGTCCATGCACGCCCACGCAAACACACACACACACACACACAGTATCTTTTCACTGCTCTGTCTTTGCTGCAGACTCTTTGCCCTGGAGAGTTGTGGGATCACTGTGCTGTGCTGCTGTTGAGCCACTGTCTTGTCCTTGTAGGTCACTGTTGCCCTCCGACGACATCTTATCTCATCTGCAGTGCAGTCAATACTGTTGACAGAACTCCAAATAGCTTCTGATTAGAAGTTCCCTCATTAGCTTTGTTTCCTTGACTAAATAATTAACCCCACATCCCCAGCCTACGGAGATGTTTATGGTACCAGCGTGGTATAAGCAGTGCGGTTTCATCTGCTTTTTGATGGAGGAGAGAAATGGAGAGGCTGAGGAAAGGGAGGGTTGAGGGATAGAACAGGAATGGTTTAGACACACTGCTCTGCACTGATCCTGAGCATGGCAGCCAGTGGTGTGTTTCAGATTGTTTTCCATTTGCATGATAATATGAGCATGGATTGACTCACACACAAACACACACAGACATTCACACATACACACACATAAAAATGCACACCCGGGTTATTACATACAGACTGCTGCTTTATACAGAGCAGATTACCTGAGTGAGCATCCTTGGTTTTACTCCATGCCCTGAAATGAATGGTGAATGAAATTTTCACCATTAGCACGCGGGTTACATAAGCCTGGTGTGCAGGTATATCCAGCTGCACTAATGCTGTAAGCTGATTACAGATGGAATTAAGACAATTACTCCTCTGTACAACAATTAATGTGACTGAGACAGTGGGGGAACCCCCCCAAAGGAAAAAAAAAAACCTAAACTTTGACATGGATCCTCTCAAAAACCCACAAAATGACACAATAGAAGCTGTAACTTTATAAATCCTTTAAATGCTGCACTAAGATGGTTCATGTCAAAAATCTAAGCATTTTTCATGCATTTATAAATGCCATTTAAGATTGCATTCATATGCAATTACATGTCAAGCACAAACATGTCAGTTATTATGTGTGCTTCTTGTTGTGTAGTATTTTAAAATGTCATTTCATCCATCCCCTTCTCATGATGAAGATAACTATTTTTTGTAAATTTGGTAAAGAGCTTCATTTGTGCTCAGGGTTAAAGGGATTAGATGTCAAAAGTTAAGGTCACTATGACGCCACAAAACATGAGACGGTTTGTCTTTTTGTTTCTTGCCATACTCAACAATCCATCTATTAATGTGAAAAAAATGTAATGTGTAATAGGATAAAGGGGTAAAGTGATGTTTTGTATATCCAAAAAACAGAAAACAAAACATATACAGGCACTGACTAATCATCAAGAACAAAGTGAGACTGTGACCTTATTTTACATTAGATTGGTAATCTTTGGTGCCCACTTATTAAATTATTTTAAAATCTTCGATGTATGATATAAACAGCTGCTTGACTAGTTGGTCCTATGTCCTCAAGGTGTTAATTCTGGTTTTATCTCAGGAATTTCAAGGGACTGTGCATGAGAGCAATTTCTGCCATTTCAGTCAATTATAGAGTGATCATGCTGTTATTAGTGCTGTTGGTGCATAACTCTGCTGTGTGCAGGGCAACTGCTTTCCATACAAACTGACAGACTCTGCAGCACGGACACTTCAAATTGCAATTTGTATATGTATGAGTATGTGGTACTTAGGTGAGCCTAATGTAGCAGTGATTTGCTGAACAGGCAGAGGCACTGCTACAATTTATTCCAAGTATTTAGATGTTATGTGCAGCATTCAATCATGCTTCAGCAGACACACATAAAACGTACTGGGGATAATAGTTGCGCTGGTTGTACAGAGGGGCGTTTTCAAATGCACTGCCTAAGTGGTGAATTTCTTTACCCCCTCAGTCATAAACAGCGTACACACATATATACAGTGGAACATGGAAATGATTCTTAAAAAAAATACCTGCCACGGATGAGGCTGTTGTAAAGGTCATCTCTGTATCCAGTTTAATTTTTGCTCTCCCTCAAGAGTTAAGATCTATAAAGCGATCAATAAATCTCTTTAAATGTCTCTGCATCCAGGCTGTGCGTGTGATTTAACACCCCACCTCTTCTGCTTTCTGTTCACCTCACTGACAGACCTCAGCCTTCTTCTCCTCACAAATCTAACTGTATCACCTCCTGCCCAAGCCATCCACATAGAAAATGGTCAGACCTTTACATTTGATGGATAACAGAACTGGTTCAAAGTCCCCTGGAAGGTTCTGATTCAGAACCATCAGATGATTCCTGATACAGAAAATGTGTCACCTGTGATCTACAGTGGGGAACAAAGTGTCCTTAGGTGTGGGATTCTTACTTTCAGGGAGTATTGATTGAAGGACAGATGATCTGAAGAGGCCATTAGGAGGATTGAGGAGGGGAGAAAAGGCAAGGGAAGACCGTGATGAACATGCACCCCTCTAATCATTATGCCACGTACAACACTGCCTACAGCATCAACCTTACATGCCGATCTATACACAGTAAAGTAGAATTATTTCAGAAGTTACAGCAGCACTGTGAGTGTTCTGTTCAGTTCATTTAGATTCTTGTTTGTAGCCATTTGCTGCTACCATGTTGCAGGGCTGGCTCTGCATCAGCACCAATACACACATGACTACACACCACTGATGGGTGGGGCTCTGTCACAATGAGCACAAGGCGACACAATAATGGCATACATGCACAAAGACACCAAATTTTTACAATGTCTCCTAGTATCTTCTTGGTTCAGGATGTAGATTGGTGTCAAGGGAGGACAGCTGAGTATAGTAAACTGGGCTATCTACAGCTGTTGCAAACACCTCCTTTCCTCCTCCAGCTTGTCCTGCAGAATGTTATGAAGCACACTTGCACTTGGGGCTCATCAGGCCAAGCTAGATAAAAGCTGCTCAACTCCAGCAGAGAGCTTAATTAAAATGGGGCTGCCATCGCAGAGTGACACCTTTTACAAGCTCCTAACGGCGCTCTCCTCACCGTTACTGCCAATCCAATTATAGAGCAAAACAATAAAATAGACACACGAGGAGCTGCAGCAAACAGGCTGGCATAAAGAGAAAGACAGGGATGCTGTTAAAGGTTTTATGAAGATTTGCAGAGTGGACATAGGTCTAGACTGCAGAGGTTTCCTTTTCTCACCAGAGATGCCAATGTAAGTATATACCACACTGGATAAGAAACTACTTTCGTGTCTGTGTGTGTGTTTCTGTGTACATATGCACACTGTGTCTAAGGTAGTATTGCACTGTTCTTTCAGCATGGATACAGTTCAGCAGCTTCCTAGGATTATATTTCCCCGTGGAAGGACACTACCTCAATGTCATCAGGCCCGAACTTACACAAATATGCTGAAGAGATGCACACACAGCACCATTATCATCGCACACTGCCCACAAACAGCATATCAGATGTTCATTTTTTCAGAACCAGCAATGGAGCTACTCTTTCGGTTTGACAGTGTGTCACAGCTGGACTTGTGACATCTGTTACACTTGAACAGCTACATGGAAAAAAACTGTGGGGGGTAATACATATTAACTCTAACCCTGCAGGTGAGAGAGGGTGATGGTGAGGATGAAATGTAATAAGATATTTGGTAGTATAGAAGGAGAAGATGACAGACCAAAGATGCATGCATTTTAGTATTAGAGCCTGAGTGAACTCTGGAATTCAATTTGTATACTGGGCACCTTGTTTTAGCGAATTGTATCCCTGATAAGAGCTAATGCAGTCAGTCTCAGCTAGTGATTGGGAGCTGCTTAACTAAGTTTGCTTTTCCAATTGTTTCAAAATCCAACTTATGGCTCACTCCATGTCATATATATCGAGATAGGGCTGATGCAATAAGAGACTGATTTCTCCTGGAGGAAACATTAACAGGGGCATTTGCCTGCTGCACTACTTCCTCTCTTCCTTTTTAGCTTCTCACTTTACTTCCTCTCTATTCTTGCTTTACCCGATGCAGGAAGCAGACCCACCTGCTCAATCATGATGCCTCACTACCTCTGTCCGTGCTGTCTCTTTGCTGGAATTGGCAGAAAATCAATCCCACTCTCATCTCCAAACCCCCCCACCCTTCATCGCGTTCCTCCTTCACGTCTCACTCCCCCTTCTGGCTGGAAAGTGTCCATTCTGGACTGAGCACAACCATCAGCACAACATCATGCCTTATCAGAGCAGGCACAAAGGCCCATGGGCACATTGTTCATCAGTATCAGCCAGCTCCAGTTTCAGCACACTGCCTGCATCTGCCAAGCCCCCCAAACACAGTCATGACCATAAACAAGACAACAGACTGAAAACTGGAGTAGCCACCAAAATCATTTTGGTGCAAAATGCATCTTTAATTGTAGTGCCTGTTAATTACGGAGTGCTATGAGAATGGGAAAAGATAGAGATGAGGATATAGCCCATCATCATTTATTATGTAAATGTATTCCATTTTAGACACAATTAAGTGATTAGAAGGCTGTCGCTCTCTGCTCTTTCTTCTCCTTGTCCTCACTTGTCTTTTTCTTTGCTTTTCAGCATATTACTGTAATGAAGCCATTACTTCTTCAAGTGAATTTTAATGAGTTTTTAAATAACATTTTAATGAGCTATACATTACCATAAAGCATGGATTAGGCTAAATTGAATTTTGTGTGTGCGCGAGTATGAGTGTGTGTTAGTATTGTTAAGGAAAGAGGTTCATTAAGAGTTAATTATATTGTTTCTCAGGAGCAACACCACAGATTTTTCTTGGCCTCAGATTTGCCCACTGTCCTCTTACTGTCATTACTGTGCTGCTCAGGGGCTTGTTAGGCCAAATTAGGGGTGCTGTTTGAAAAATTAGCTTTGAATGGGGCTGCTGTTTAAATAAAGATATTTGTTTTGGCTTATCTACTTAATCAGAGGTCGAAGCTCCATATGAGGTATGAGTGTGATGGAATGCACTCTCTTCATTTACATTCAGCCCCATCTATTTAGTCCCTTTGTACTGCTCACCACCTCTTCAGTTTGACCTTGATCAGGCATCCTCTCGTTATCCCCTGTTGTGTTGTGTTATGTCTTCCTTCTTTTTTTTCCTCAGTGCTCTCACCAGGGCACAGGAGCACTGTCTCTTTTATTCCCTCCGAGGCTCTATTAAAGATCCACATTTCATACAGTATCATCACTTGTGATTTCCCCCCGACTATAATATCACAGGCAGCCATATGAGTCTCTTTACTTTCACTATTTTCCATATTCTGCGAATCTTATCTGCAAAAGTGACAGTGTTATTTACAATCCCTTAGCACAGGATTTGCAGATAGGGAGAATGGTGGTGATCATATCAGACTTGGCCATGGTCTATGGAGGATGACTGGCTGTGAATGTATATGGCTTCATCTGCAGAACCTCATCTGCAGTCAGTGCAAAGAGAGAACACTGACAAGCCAGTGAAAGTGAGTGTAGGGGGCAAGATGCAATTCATTGGACAGCACTGTGAGATTGGAAAAAAATGATTAACGGAGAACGCAGCAGAATGACCCCTGATGATGGAGAGAATAAGGCAGACAGAGAGATGGATATTATTTGTGCTAATGATGAGAGTCTCTATCAAGCCCTCAAAGGAGGCACAGCCTTGGGCATGGCCAGACAGTCATATTTTCGCAGCTGTTTTTGTGGTCTGACCTGCAACCCCTCAGTAGAGGGATATAGGGGATATGTGTGAACCCGCTGGTTGCCTGCCTGCTGAGGGGGTAATTTCTGCATCTGGATGAGGGGCAAAGGTTAGCTTTGGCCGGTGGGAGGGCAAATGAGCGAGTCAAACCTGGAGAAAAAGCTTGCATCCAGACAAATGGAGCATATCTCCTTTCAGTGTGGTATAATATAGTGTGGCATTATCCTTCTCCTGCCTTCAGCATCAACAGCAATACAAAACATCTATGACAGCACATACAGTAGGTTTGCTTTGTCAAGTGAGATATATATTGTCTATCTTCTCTAAGGGTGGGATTGAAAATGATGGCATTGTAATAGCACTCTACCAGATGAACCGCAAAAACCACTCAAATGAAATAATATCATAGCTTGGAGCTACCTCTCTACAGCTATCCTAGTTTGTGTGTGCATGGTTTATTTTCTAATCAGAGTGTGGGTAGAAGGTGGTGGGTTTGGGTGCTGGGGTGTGGCCCCAGGCTTCTAACTGTTGTAATCTCACTGTGTGTTTCTGAGCCCCTGACCCAAGAGAATATCTGTGAAAGCATGGAGGGTCTGTTCTACCATTAACGGGGAGGGAAGAGTAATAACGAGCACACAAACATACTGCAAATATGAATATTTGTGTATCACAAAGAGATATGAAAGCCTGCGGCTTTTAAGACTGCTTCACAGTTTGTCGGGGTTGGTGTGTAGTTGTTTGTGTATGTGGTGAACATCTATCAAGGTGATGTGAATGTCAGAAATAGGTCTTAGACGTCTGTGGTGTTGTGGCAGTGAGCACAACCTTTGTGAACCAAACCGAGGTGCGCTCCTGTAGGTGAATGTTTGTCAGCACTTATCTCGGTATGCAGGCTGGACGCTTCAGTCAAGGCTCCCCACTAATCTTTCTGACAAGCAGTGTCACCCTCCAGTGACTAATATCTTAGGTGGAAGAAGAGGGGGCACTGCACAAAATATTTCCCCTCATGCTGTCCTTGCCCTGCCAACCCTGTGCTATGATGCTTGTTGTGTGAGCTGTCATCTATCTGCGTCCAGCTGATCTTTGTGTGCTGAGTCTATCTTAGCTAAAAACACGCCCTCATATAGACCTTTCTAATGGTTGCTGGCATCGGCCTCTCCTGCCAATGTAGCACAGTCTGGTTTACAAAGTAACTGTGTGGGTGTCTCCTTTGTGTTTTTGTGTTGGCAAAGACCTCCACTCTCAACCCGTTGGCTGTTTTACAGCACAAGTTGCAACCTGACTCCCTCCCCTTTAAGTTTGAGGTGTTGAAACTGTGCCAGCTGAAAGAGCTGCAAATTTGCCATGCTTTGCCCCCTGCCTGATGCTCTTTCATTCAAATCAGCCCACTCCTCTGATATTTAGGAAATAAATAAATAAAGAAAGAACACACGAGCGGGAAAGGCATATTAATATTTTTCAGACATGGGTTCTTTTTAGCCCGCAGCCAGATCGACAGATGTAGCACTAGTCAACAGAGGGAAGGGAATGTAAAAATATATAAATATTAATAAGCAAGTAAGCGAGCGAGCAGAGTTTGTGGCTTCCTGGTACTTCATGGGAGGTGAGGTTTTTCGGCTGAAGAAGAGGTGAATGTTTCAGGGGAAGAGAAAGGTAATTACTTCACGTCTGTTGGCTGATTCAGGCCTGAATGCCTACAGGGCCTCAAAGCTGGAGCAGAAGTTCAGCTTCTGACGGATACATGCAGACCCACTAAATTATACACACATATCAGATGCATCACACATGGATTAACCGACAGTGCGGTCGATGTTAAGGTGCTAATATAAAATCATTCCCTCACAGTAGCAAGTATTGTTCCGCCCATTATGTTGCCTCTGGGCAAATGAAGCCATGGTAGAGACACAGGCTCAAATTGTAATAAAGGAGGGCAAATGTTAAACTGAGAGGATGAAAATTTGAGCTGTAGGTGTTTTTTAACTGTGGGCCGATGACCTTGATGACTGTAGTTAGGATTAGATAGTTTACTAAAGTGTATTTGGGTTGGCCCATCCCTTCATTTACTTAGTAAATGTATCTGGTGAGTATTTTCTTGGTATCAGCAAGCCCTGAACCTGCACACAAAGCATAATCCTCTCGCCAGTGACATGTCTGTTTATTTGCCCGTAGCTGTTTGTAACCTAATGTTTATCCTGCCTGCAACAAGTGTGTGCGTGCGTGTGTGTGTGTGTGTGTGTGTGTGTGTGTGTGTATCTGTTGTTCTTTGTTTGCTGGAGTGTGTGACTACTCTGTTTTTATTTATTTATTTTTCCATTTCTATTCATCGCATATTTATTTAGATTGCAGTGCAGCGATGCATTTACTGTGACGTACTGTGCCGTATTAGATTAGATTAGATAGCGTGGCACAAGCACCGTAATGATGCACCTAATGCGTGTTTCTTTTGTCACTGTTCTGTTTCAAAGGAAATTGATTCTGACAAAATCCCATGGGTGCTATCAGCAATGAATGGAAAGGAGCAATTAAATCCAATGTGATCTTGAAAACAACAGCCTATGTATGGTCCAAACCAGAGTATGATTTTAAACAGCAGGGCATCTGTTTGTAATGCAAATACACAGAGTCCATTGGTGGTGGCTGTTCTACCCACACTGGTTAGGGGGTCCGGCACACTGGAGCTGGCTAATTACCTTAGCTTTTTAGATTAGAGGCCAGCCCTGCATAAGAGAGAGAAAATCTCTATCTCTGCCTACTCTGTATTCTCTCTTATTACCCCCGTGTAAAGGTTTCATTTGAATTCATGTCACACTAAAGTCCCACTCTATACCCCTGTGCATCCCCAGGATAATTGGGTTGAAAGCTTCCTCTCTTCCTCCACTCTCCTTCCCTTGGTCTAAATAAATAAATAAGAAGACAATAGCTTTGTGGCTTTCTGTAGAGAGGGTAAGAAAAGTGAATGAAGAGATGAGAGAAGCCTGGAGTGCAGGGACCAGTTATCCCCTCTTATAATCCTGGAGCTCCCTGCCATTGTCCCTTGTGCCACATGGAATTTACATAAGGACCTGTGGTGCTGCCCTTAATTTAGCCCTCCTGAAGTATCTTCAAATTTCTCCCAACAAGCTCAGTGCTTTCATCAGCAAGCTCAGTCAGTCATCAGAGGGATCGTGTCCCTCACCGCTGCACTGGTAGTTACACTGCTGATACCAAACTTCCTAAAGTGCTACTCCAATTTATTGGATTTATTAAAGACTAAATAAGGAAAAAATTGTTTCATTTCACACATCAGGGAAGCCCCAGTATAAGCAATTTTTTGAGTACATTAAGTCTATGTTATTTTAATTCATTCATATGGTAAGTGTGTGTTCTGAAAACACCAGTGACTCAGGGTTTAATTTCTCACAGTTAGTTTAGCATGATTGTGCTTTCATGTTTGTACTTCTGTGCTCCTTGGTGTGTTTCACTGTGACAGCGACTCCCCTCGTTTGTTAATGAGCTGCTGCTGTTGTGTGTTTCTTTGAACACTTTAGAAGGGGAGAGGCTATCCCCGCTATGGCAGGCCCACCTGAGGGTGATTAGATGCAAGGCCACAGTTGTTCAATAGACCACCCACTGTTTTTGTGTGTTAGCACATATGTGGCTGTGTGTAAGAGTACATGCCGAAGTGAAGCGCTGTTGCACCCCTGTGAGCTCTCACAAGTGAGTGACACCAGGCTTTAGGGCATTCTGACTCTGTTTGTTCTGCTCCCTCCACAGGGACCTCCATTAGCTCCAATTAGCTTTCACTTGTGCTCTCCCAGTCAGATGAAGCTGTGCATCCCATTTAAATAGCCTAGATAAGTGATGCATACACTCACACTATGTTGTGCAATTAGCATAATACACAGAAAGGCATTTTCAGAATGGTAAGCTGGATTTCATTCAGGCAATAAAATCCAGCCAAACTGTATCTACTAACACTGTACTCTTACTCAATTGGCTGCTCTTTTTTTTCCCCCCTCAGTGCTGAGAGATGACTTTCGACAAAACCCTACGGATGTAGTGGTGGCAGCAGGAGAGCCAGCAATCCTTGAGTGCGTCCCTCCCAGAGGGCATCCTGAACCCACCATCTACTGGAAGAAGGACAAAATTCGAATTGACGATAAGGATGACAGGATCACTGTGAGTATTGTAGCTATTTATTTTAATAACGGGACAAAATAAGAATAACTATTATCAGTGTCTACTGTGAATGTTGCTATTAGTGTCTGGGAACACAGGAAAGAGTTTTTGATTCTGGAAATGTCTGCCACTGAACACAGTTGGCTGGGCTTTCATGTGTTTGAAGCCAGTGAGGGGCAAAAATGCTGCTTTTGTGTTGTCCAGTGATTTGCCAAGGACAGAATTCAGATGTATAAAATGTACAAGCTTTTAATTTATGAGTTTTTTTCGTCTATCTATTTATTTATTTATTTAGATACGAGGAGGGAAACTAATGATCTCCAACACAAGAAAGAGTGATGCAGGCATGTACATCTGTGTGGGTACCAACATGGTCGGCGAAAGGGACAGCGAGACAGCACAAGTCACTGTATTTGGTAAGGATTGCTTCTTCAGGCCTCCTGAAATTCATCTTCTCAGTTATTTGGCAGAGTGACATCCATCCATTTTACTGCATATTCCTGAATAGAAATATATTGAGGCCAAGTTTTCTCAAAGCTTAATAACAGTGTTTTTTTTTTTTTTTGGCTACACTCTCCCATCTGAGTTGCATGCAATCTGGAGCACATCTTTGTGTTGGCCATTAAGCTGTCATGAGGTTATAAAGAGCCAGAGTGAACGGTAATAAATAGGTTAGTTCAATAAACGCCAGTTCTTATATTTCCAAATAAGTTATAGGTCCATTTAGGGCACTTTTGCTGTATATTTGTGCTTCATGGAAGAACAGAAATATCACATAATGAACAAAATATGAGTAATTAGAGGGATAATTATGTCAGAACTGGGCAATGTGAGAAATAAAGAAAAGCAAAATCCTGACATAATAAAATTGTTTTTTTGTACCCCTGCTGCAGAGAGACCTACCTTCCTCCGGAGGCCAATCAACCAGGTGGTCCTGGAAGAGGAAACCGTAGAGTTCCGCTGCCAGGTGCAAGGAGACCCCCAACCCAGTGTACGCTGGAGGAAAGATGACATTGATGTTCCTCGTGGGAGGTATGTACTTTTACTGGAATATTCTCCAAATGGCAGCACTTTAAGTAATGAGATGAATATAAGCAAGCAGTTTAAATCGCGCGCGTGTGTGCGTTTGTGTGTGTGTCTGTCCGTCTGTCTGTCTGTCTAAATGCCAGCTTATGTGTTAAGTTCTAATGTGACAGACTGCACTTACTGCAAAGGAGCTGTGAAGGCACTAGTGTCAGTCTAAGTGATTGTTTCAAACTAATGATAACTCACATTGCCAGCTTTCACCTGGTGTGGCTGCCAGGGACCAATAAATACCCCTATTAGGCTGTATACAATGCACATTAACCATTCTGAGGGGAAAAAACCAAACATTCTACCCGTCGATGCCAAAGAAGTCAGACAGCATCTCATGTCATGGACGAGGTCTGCATGAAGACAAACAGATATGGAGCTAAACAATTAAATGTGACTGACAGGTAACTGGGCACGGGAGGCTGAAATCTAGACATTTGGAGAAGCAGAAAAAAAAATCTGCCAGGTTGTATAACAGACAGGTAGAGACAGATAGAATGACAGGAGATACAAAGAGACAGAGTATAGCAGCTGACGTGACCCTCAAGTGTCTATGTACAGGTGCAGCTGTTCAGGGGAATTCTTGGCATAGACACCAGAAACCTGGAAGATAATCACTACCTCCTATACACGTTTAACCCTGTTCAGTTTGTGTATCATCACAGACATTATGCACGCGTTTACTCACACTTGCAGAAATAGAAACTGATGTAAGGAAAAAGCAATAAAAGTCTGCAATTTGGAGAGAAACTCTAGCACCACTGCCAACTTTAGACTATCTGACTTCCTGTAAAAAGCCACTGATGATATAGCGATACTGTTCTTTCTGGGTCCTGTGTGTCGGCCTGTTTCTTCCCTATGAGTCACTTGACTTACAGTCAAAAGCAGTGTCATTGTTAGAAGTGGACTTCAAAGAGACTGGTATACTGTCCCCAGCCAGCAGGCAAGTCACACACTGCTTGGATCACCTCATAACACGTACACACAGTGGACCTGACTTCTCTCAAGGCTAGCTGCAGAGCTGAGCGTGGGCGGGTTGTTTGTGTCTGATAAGGATTTGGTTCACTGGGCAGTGGGACATGAGCTCTGTGCCAAAGCAAACACATAAAAGTATTTCACTCATGTCTTTGATAGGGAGTTGGCTCTGGAAATGAGTTCATTTTGTACACTAATTAACAGATTTATAACAGAGTAGGATGAGTGTCATGTGCCTGCGTCCTTGCTAACTGTTCCATCCCTTAGAAGTTTGGCCTTATTTGGATACGATGCGCATGAAAAAGATACTGCCAAAATTAATAAGAGATAAATATTGCAGTGTTACTAATTACAATGTGGGAACGGCTGTTTTTCTTGCTATATTTAATTCTCCCAGTTTTGCTTTGAAGCAAAAAAACAACCGTGAAGACAGACGATATTTTAATTCTGACATTTTCTTCTGCCTTTGTTGCCTGCCAAAGAGAAGACTGCATTGTATATTGTTAAGTGACGATCTGTTCCTGCTTTCTCTGCTGCTTATCTTCACTTAATAAACATCAAACAGAACTCCTTTTTTTTCTAATTAACAGAAGAATGGTTAACATTCTCACTCAAGAATAGTACCTAGTTTGCCTTTGGGCCACTCCAGCTGTATCAGTATCGGTCTCCATCACAGGAATGTAGATGACTAAGGATCAAGTAGTTCTATATGCAGTGGGAAGTGGTCTTTGATTGCTCTTTAACCAAAAAGGTTATAGTGTCCTTATTATTATGATAAGCTGTAGGAAGAGGGAGACTCAGCAAGGCCCGTCCTCTTTACCATCAAATTGTTTTTAACTTTGCTGGTCCCTTTATGTACCTGCATCTCTATGTGGATATCTGTGTGTGCTACTTTTATACTAGGAAGAAGGGAAATGGAGCTTCAGCTGAGTAAACAGGTTGTTAATATGCTCAGTGGCTCCAGCAGCCTCCCAGGCAGCCACACACACACACACACACACACACTGGCACATAGACATAAAGCATGCCAGGATGGCGCTGGCTTCAGTCTCTCTGTGGGATAGAAAAGAAGATAGAGACAGAATGGTTTCAATTAGAGGACAAAGACAAATGTGCTGCTCGTTTACCACTGTTTAGGCATTTTACTGTGTTTGTAATAAAAAAAAAAAAAGAAAAAAATTAAATAAATGAAAAATGAATCTGAATCACCAAACAGCTACATCTACTCTGGGATACTAGTCAACAGCCCTTAATAGTGCAGTGTAATGAAATAGGTCAAATCTTCTCTTGTCGTTTCATTATAGAGTATGATACCAAAACCCTTGCAATCTCCAAGTGAAACCTTTTAAATTACAGTCTGGCATATGTCAGAGGAAATAGCCTGAAACTGTAAATTTAAAGGTCAGAGGACAACAGCTGCAGTATAATGATAAAGAATCCAGATATTCCTTTATCTTTTAACATTTACACTGAGTCTTGACCTTAATCTTAGTAAGATGAGAATTAGGTAAATTTCCACACTTGGACTTTTTAAAAAAATTTTTTTTTTTTTTAATTTCTTGCCAAAAAGCCCAGCTCAGATGGAACAGATATTCCAGATGGACACACAGTCGCACAAATCCTTCTCCACTGAATGCCAGAGGAGAACCATGATCTGTAAGATGATAGAGTTAAATACATTACATGTGTTCACCACACATTAAATTACTTATAGGATGATATTCTAGCCAAGAAAAACAATTAGCTGTAGCTAAAATGAGATCAGCCCATCTTTCTCTCGTAATGTTTTTCCTTTTGTTCTTTATCATCTGGGCTCCCAGATAGGACTGGATTTTTCTGTCAGGTCAGAAAAAAAGAAACGCTTCCAACTCATCTATTGTTACACAGAAATTCAAACAGTGTGTTGAGCTAATTAAACTAAATTTCAAGGTGTCTCTTAGGACAGGACCTAAATTATGAGCAAACCATTAGGTGTGCTGAAAAACAGTGGGTAATGGGGACTTTAATTACTACCAGCATAGGCGAAGAAAAATCACTTAGATGTGCTCCAGGTGGGATTAAAACCACTGACCAATACATGTAATATTAAAATGATCCAACTTCCACTTTTTAAATGTGGTTCAAACGGAACTTTTTTTTTTTCTCCTCAATACAAAGCACTTAAGATTCAATTCAGACGGAAAAGCAGCATGTCCTCTCCAGGAAAAACCTCTTGCAGATGTCTTCAAGCAGCTGGATTTCTGCACCTCAAATCCACACAGTAGTAGAGTCACCCACAATTTGTCAGAACTGACATCATTCTTATACATTTGTTTACACTTACGCAGTTCTTACCAATTATAAAAATGTCTTGATGTGGATTAAATTAGTATCAGATTAATGTCCGTCAGTTTGGACGTCGTGGCGGAATCGTGCCAGAAGCACACAATAGCTGCTCCCACATCAGAGAGCCTGGAAATGAGTACTGGCGAGCTTCATGTTTCAAAACAGAAAGGATTCTATTCTAGCACAGTCTATGAACCCCAGTGAAAAGACTTGGGCAGTGTGTATTATCTCTTGCTGCCTACTAGCAAAGTGTGTGGCCCATGTCTTTCCCTCCTTCGGTATAGCGCTCGCTCTTCATTTGCTTTGGAACCTTGTGCCCTCTCCTGCGCCTTATCAGAGCCCCTTTGGTCCTGCAATCCATCTGTATTCAGGGCACCTTTCCCTGTTGACCTCCACAGCACAGCCCCTGCAACATTCAGCAGAAAAGCCTTTCTTTCTGACTCAATTCCTTCGTGGTGTGTTCATGTGTGGGGGTTCGTGTATGATAGAGATGTGTGGGTCATTCTTTTTGAGAGAGCTGTTAAAGCTAGTGTGACAGGAGTGCCTGTGTTATGCTGACCACCCAATTTCAGTGATTTCTCACCTCTGCAACTCAGCAGAATGAAAAGATGACAAGCTATGGTTCCTGTCTCCATTACTTGCCTTGATATATAAGTGGATACATCTAGTATTTATGAGTGGGTCTGTAAGGGGGTGGGTGAATGAAATATTATTCATTTGTTCAGGTGTATTTTCTTTAGGATTTCTTAACACTAACTGTGTCACCAACTAAGCAAGCTAAATAGACAACTGACTAATAGTTTGTGATAAGAATATGACATGGTTATGCATTATTAAGAACATCTACTGATAAGCCACCGTAAATATGCCATCATATATTAAAAAAGGCTTCCAGGCATTGGTTAGCACGGTCCAGTTTTATGTTTTTTCCATTAAAGCCATAGTGCCTGCTTTAAATAAAGTTTGAACTGCTTGCTAAGGCAATGGGGAGAACAACTATTCTAAAAAAATAATAATGGTAAAAAGGGTAATTTTTTTTTCCCACTAAACTGCCAACCGATCATAAATTTTGGAATCTTGCTTAATCGTTGTGTGATTAAAGTTGAACATGGTGATGGATGTTAGTTGGACTGTTGTGAAGGCCCTTATCCTGCTAGCACAAGAGGTGTGCCAGGGACCAAGGATTGGAGCTCTGGCTCAGGGCCTCACTGAAGCAAGATGAGAAGCAATAGTGGTTAATTGATTCCCTCTTACGGGTGACGAGGCTTGGACAGGTATACTCCGGTTGCTTTGATCAACATGAGGTAAAGTAGCAGTCAGATGGTGTAAAACTGGATCAGACTGTCAGAGCGAAATGGAGCAGAGAGGAGACCGTGTGTTAGAGCAGTGAGGCCAGAGAGCAAGCTGGAATTAGTCCTTTACTGTATCTGGGGTCTGACTCATGTGCTTAGAGTTGGCACACCAACCCCTCTCCCTCCTCATAGTCCCGTTCACATGCACTAGCAGAGGCGAGGCAGATAAGATCCTCTCCTGTTGAATCATTTTGTAGACACACTCATCCAGTCATACACACAACCAAGATAAGATTCTCTTAATGTGAGTGAATTGGCACAAGACTGAGGGTGGAACATGGGTGACTGTGTTCGTGACAGACAGTTTAAAGGGAAATCCTCTAAGATGATCTGGAGGATTTTTGAGCTGTAATCCTTTTAAACTGTGTCCAGTAAAGTTGTCATCTCTGTGCAGCTTTCTACATGCAACAAACACATCAAGTTGACAACTGAAAAATGCCGCTTTGTTTTGCCATTTGCTTACATTCCTATCACTCCTCATCTCCCTTCACGAGTGAATGACTCTACATATGGGAGGATGTGTGTTGGATGATTGTATACGCCATTCTCTGTGTGTGTGTCTGTGTATTTCTTCCATCTCTGGTTTAAAAAAAAAATGGAGTCCAGCAGGGTGAACTTGGCTCTCCTATCCTTTCCACAGCACTTCTTCATGTGCAATTACATTCCTCCTCTAATAGAGAACAGAACTCTCCCCAAGTTCAGTCACAATAAAGAGCTACTGTTCCCTCGCTGTGTGTACTTACGTGTGTGTGTGGCCACAACTGCCTTATCCGTGAGTATTTCCACTCATCTTGTCATTTAGGTTGATATCATATGGGAAGTTGATTACAGATTGATTGTACTCATGTTCCTCTAATAAGTCATGGATGGGCCTAAGGTCCTGTTTTGAGAGTCTGACAGAGATGGGACCAAGATCAATAAGAATGTTGTCCAATATGTGCATACCTGGGTTGTCCACAAGGCAAGGGCTCAGTAAAGACTGTGGGAACCTCACTGAGCACTTTAGCTCTAGCATCTTTATGGATGATTACATTGTCTGTGGTATTCATCAGTGCTCTTAATATATAAAATGAAAAGTGTAAAATCCAGCTGAAGGCAAACATAATGTACTTTTGACTTTAACAGATCAGATAATTAGTAAAATAAAGTAATTTGCTGGCCGTGATACTAGAGCTCAGTCTGAGGATGACTGCTGGGGAAGACCTCAGCCACACTAGTGACCAGGGAAAACTGATGGTCAGTGAGTGATTGCGCTTCATTTTTTTGCTTTCTGGGATCGATTGCAAGTAGTTAAAGTAACCAACAATTATGATTGGTCCATCCCGGTCTGACTGCAATCCCTCTCAAACAAACTGGTGAAAGTTTCCAAATAATCGCCATCTAATTAATAAACGCAGAAAGATTGCCAGCATGTTGTAATCACTCTGAGTAAGCTGGAGTCAGTCTGCACCAATGAGCACAACTCATCTGCGCAATCAAATAATGAAATGCACAAACCCAAGTTGCTAAGGTTTGTGGTGGGCAATTTACTGTAAATTGCACTAAATTTAATACAGAAAAGCATATCTTATTTTGCAGACGATATGTGATTGGGGGAGATGTTATCAGAATGAGTGTGTAATTGGCACCACTAGACTGCTCAAAACTGTGAGCCCAGTGCCAAAACTTTGGCTTTGTCCTGATGCTCTTTACTTAGTGCTCACTTTGAGTAGAGAGAAGCTCCACATATTCCTGCTTCACAATGAGACAGGGATATTATTGAAACAGAAAAGAACTGAACTGTACTTATTGGATCATCAGAAATGCATACATTAAAAAAAATACACATTTTCCTTTTTGTGTTTCAGGTTTTCAGTCACATTTGTAAATTTCTAAATTGGTATGCAATGAAAACATATCTGCATTTTATTAGCAGTTCACATAGAGAAACATTCATGTTTCTGTGTTATTCTATGCAATGTGTTAGTGTGTTAGATTAATGTCTGAATGTAACAGTATGTTAGCGTTAGAGTTAGTTAAATTATATATTCCCAGACTCACACTTTCCACTTCAGACACTGGCAATCAAGCGCAACAAGACAAATGGTATACCATGCCAGCATTACATTCTCCATCTACTTTGCACTCTTTGGGAAGCTGTACCACTTAACTTCAATAAATAACATAAAATAATGTCAAAATGCAACAGCACAAAATGCTGTTGCTTTAAAGAATTATTATGACACCACAGTAGATTCCTAAAAAACAAAAACAAATTTGCTTTGACAAGAGATTTTTTTTCTGCTTTACTGTAGAGCATCATCTGCAGCATATCACCTTTTTTATTATTATTTTTTTTTTAAACACAGCTATAATTTTCCACACAGGGAAGGAGGAATCTTAATCCATTTACTGAGATCAACAGCTCACTTGACTGAGTTTAAGCATTGATAAATATGTGAAAATTTCTCGGTTCTTTAAGATGCACCATCATGGACCTTATGCAGTGATGCAGCGAATAATCTCAGATTAGCGTTGATGTTTTCACTCAAGAGTGTGTGTCTTCCTCTCTATTAGCCCATCACAGCAGCTGTAACATCAGCTGAAAAACAACAAACCGTGTGCGTAACATTTCTTTAGAAATGCCCTCATAGCAAGGCTTTGTAGCTGCAGGATATGTGACACCAGTGCTGGTACGTAACTCCAGTTCATTTTCTCAAAGTTCAGAAAAACCAAAGTAATTTGTGTATTTAGGGACATGGCACAGTAAGAGTAATTTCATTAACACATAGACCGCCTAGGATCTGCCAATAAAAAAAATATTTTGTGTTCTTCTACACATTGTACATCCCAGCTGTTACACACAGATTCCAGGTTTATATAGTTTGTGATAAAGCAACTCCGGATAAATCCTGTTTTCCACCTGAGTCTCAGTTCTCAGGACTACAACTAGTTCCCAGTCATTTTTAACAGAAAGTTCCCCCTTATGCAATAGACACATCTATTTGTCTTCAGCCTACTCTCATTTATCGGCCACACTGTTTTTGGAGAAATGAAAGCATAAAACCTGTGCTTAGACTGAGTATATGACTTGCTCCCTCATTTCTAAGCTGCAAATTTGCGCTGCTCTTGTTAGAATGATAGTCATTAATTAAATGAATTACCTGCGTCTTTTTCTTTCTAAATCCATAAATTTGCCCAGTTTAGATCTGGCCCAGTCTGTCACAAGAGGGTCATGCTTGATGTGTGGATTCTGCCAGGTCTAGTAGTGACACTCTGGTACAGCGCTACACGTTTGACGTAGATGCCAACATATTTACTACAGTCTGCAACAGATTTGAGTCTCCTCACAGTTAATCATGGTATTATCACAAACAGATTGCATTTAAATGCCAGCTTGACCCTGTTCAGTCAAAAACTGATAGCAGACTTACTTTGTCTTATTGTCGTTTTACCACATTCTTGATGCACCAATATGAGTTTGAAGAAACTAACTCATGCAGGTGTCAGACCTGAACCTTTCTTTCAAAGTGACCATTTAAAAAGCAAGAAGATCACAAGTTTATTGCACACTGTCACAATAATTTTAGTTGCACAGTTAGTTGCGGAGTGGTCTCTAAACACTATTTCTCTAGTGTAGCTGTAGCCTAACAAATAAAAACTCTGACAACTCGGAGACAAAGGATAGTTAGCTAATAGTCAGCTAATAGAAAGTGAAGCCATGATTTACCATTAACTACTGAACACTTTTGTATGTGCCAGAAGTAATTATTAGTTATATAGTAAGTAACCACTGTTGTGCCACATGCAACTATTTAAAGATGTGCCTTTGGATCCTATAGTTAAATCTATAATGAATGTATTTTTTTAAACCCATATGAAAGAGTCCTACAAATAGCTGAAAGCAACAAACACAATACCAGTTGCCTTTAATGTTTTGTCAAATCTATATTCATTATTGGTGAGTCCTTCTGTGTAGACAAAACCTTTCAGAAACGATTGCGACTGGTTTGGCCAGTGGTCAAGTGTGAGAAACAAGGTGAAAAGCGCATGTCATGCAAGAAGTTTGAGAATCAGCCTCGGTTGAGAGTTGTTTTGCGTAGCTTGATTGAAAACAGTGGAAACTATTTACTATTCACTTGCTCACCTCTCCTTCTGTTCGGGAGTTGTGTTGTTTTGCATAAGCCTTAACTTGTCCCACCACTCTTTCACCTTTTCTTCCAAGTAAGGAAATCACGTTGATCCTTACCATCCGGAGGGCAGGCACTGGAGGATGCTTTCTCTATTAGCTTGTTTGTTTTTCATCTGACAGCAGGCTTGCCACAGAATGTGCTGCCTCATTCCTCTAGATGCCACGCACTTGGTTTCAACAATAAATGCTTTATGCACATCCCCCACTATTACCTGAACTGTACATCCCTTCTCTCTAGAACAAAGCAGTCAGTCATGACTCAGTCAAATAATCATTATGGCTCCTTAAATACATGTGTGGAGGGGTGGAACAGGCATAGTTGAGGAATTTACTTCAATAAAGCTGCCATTGAATGCTTGCTGAGGAAATGTCATAACAGCAGGTAAAAAGAAAAAAAAATAGACATGGATAGACAGGATAGATTAGTTTTGCAGCTGCCGGTGGAAAACAGCCATCAGCGCACCTGATGGTTGAGCAGAGAGGTGTTTTCCACTCTCGGGGAAATGGACCATATCATACTCTTACCTTAGTCACAAAATACTACTGTTAAACACAGCTTGTTGTCATATCCAAACTTCCATTGTGGTATCCAGAAAAAATGTTATCCTCCTGTCTTTTATATAAAAAAACAACCACACTTAAACGTATAATTTCATTTTTTATTGTCGATCAAAAGCCAAACTCAAAAAATGACTTTACACCTTTGACTAGTGTCATCTGTAAAGCCAAAGCCTTATATGGTGTATTTCTCTGTGCTGTAAAGTTCTATTGTTATCTAAAAACTATTAAAAACACATAAAACAGTCAAACTGTTGGACTGGCTAGTATTTTTCTTCATTACGGAGAACATGACCAGTGTAGTTTGTTCAGAAACAACTCTGCTTTGGCATTTTCAATCTCTTTAGGGTTTGCTCTGTTAGGCAGACATTGCTGTTCTTTATGTTTTTAATAGTTGTTGGAGTGCAAGTGTGGAGCTTTATAGTGCATGGGCATGTGCTATAATAAAAGAGTAATATGATGTCAGGGTTTTTCTTTAAAGCTCCTGTGTGGATTTGAAAAAGTCTGAAAATCTTTTGCAGACTTTGCAGACTTAGACAATGATCCCTCTTCGACAGTGGTATTGACTTGGTTGGATGTTATGAACTTGTATTTTTAAACTCTTAAAATAATTATTTCATTATGTACTGTGAGTTATGACAGGTGAAACTCTTTCAGGCCCTCATTCATTCTTTTTAAGAATGTACCAGATGTTGCTGACTTGGTCACTTGTAAATTAGTTTCTGTCTCACTCATTTATTCTTCTTCTTTTTTTTTTTCCAACCTAATGATGCCCTCCCTTACTGGCACAGACATTTATATGTGCCTCGTACTTAAAATGATAGTGAAAAGCTATTAAATAGCAATTCAACACATTGAAACAACTTCAGATATCATGTCTGCTTCATTTGTCGTGAAATAACAAGGGAACAGGCCTCACCTGACCATGAATCTGCTTGTTAGTTAATTGTCCACTGTAACATACCCATGACAGACCCGACGACACGTACATGCTGTTCCACATACTTTTATTAACACACACGGTTGCTGTTACAAAACACTTCCTGGCTGCAGCGTCCCAGCTGCCAGCCACACGTACACCACAACAACCACGACATAACAATCAGGACCCCTTTTAAGGCCGGCGAGGCGTGATTGCAGATGCCGCGCAGGTGAAGCCATCTCCTCCACACGGCACCGCAGACCACGCCCCGCCACACAGAGTGTCTCACAAAAGCAATAAAAAGGCTACACTGCATTTAGTCTCTGTAATTTGTATTCTCTTTACCCATCTGTGGTTCATTCCTTCTATGCCACATGGCTTTTATAATGAGTAGGTAGCATGCCGACAGCTGAAAAAGTAACCCAGATAAGAACAAACATTTAATTTCATAGATCAGATTCTCAATGTAATAGATTTTTAAAATTAAATTAAATTAACCTTAATCTATTTTATTGCTTTTGTTTTTACACTTTTAGCCTAGTTTATTTTGTTTGTATTTATTTATTTATTTATTTATTTATGTATTTTTTCTTATCAAAATAAAAAAAGATACTGTTGTACATCATGACTGTAAATCCCTGAGGCAAATTCAACATTTTTATGGGACAAAAGGTGCAAATCATTAGTACCAGTTTGGATCCCCTTTTGCCTTCAGAACTGCCTTAATTCTTCATGGCATAGATTAAACAAGGTGTTGAAAATATTCCTTAGAGATTGTGGTCCATACTGAGGTGACAGCTTCACACGGTTGCTGCAGATTTGTCAGTTGCATGTTCCACATGTAAATCCCTCATTCCACCACATCCCAAGAGTGCACTATTGGATAGAAATCGGGTGACTGTGGAGGCCATGCAAGTCCAGTAAACCTACTTTCATATTCAAAAAACCAGTTTGAGATTATTTGAGCTTTGTGACATGGTGGTTATCTCTGTTTCCTACTGCAAGAAGAGATGAGCTGTGGTGATCATACCCAAAAGGTGATGATATGCTGTGGTCAT
>VVHJ01020602.1:31580-60781 GCA_015107715.1 Tylochromis polylepis
GGGTCCTACCTTCTGCTGGGAAGAATACATCCCCATGTGCCAGAGGAGAAAGGGGTGTTCCCGGTTCGGACAACAGGTGGCGACCTGTCTCAGATGACTGTCTGGTCATGATCTGAGAAACAGTGCGGGTCTTTTTTTCTGGTGATCCCCCTAGAAACACTGGGTTTTCATGGCCCAGAGTCGCACTGAACACACACACATACATGAAAAAGAAGCATGATTACAAGTGAGAAACTTTCAATATGACCTAGTAAACAATTTCAAAACTTTGCTAGAGACATGCAAGAGTTTCATGTTTGTCACTTCTGATTTAATAAGGGCTTTTCTGTAATGACCATTAAACACTACACCGAAATGATTAGCAGTAGGATTTGCATATACAGGACACATCATGTTAAAAGAAAAAAATGTATATGGCATATATGGTTTTAACTAGTTTATTTTAATGAGGCTAGTGGGTTTAATCTAGCTATTATGTCACAAAGGTTGTGGCCACCATGTTCACAGTCTTATTATTCTAAAGAGCAGCCGTGTTTTGAAACTGGTCTCTGAGATCAGCTGCCTGTGGGAAACCTTACCTGTCCATCCTCACTAGCTCTTGTCCACCTGGGAGAGAGGAAATAGGAAATGGGCCATTGTAAATGAATTGAAACAAAGCGGAACACTACAAAAAGACTATGAATGTGCTTCCTACTGTGTGAAATACAGTTAATCGAGCTCACTGACAGGAAATGTGTCAGAACAAACACTATGGGAAGGCCAGTGTGAGAGACTTATGTGGCCCAAAGCGAGAAGTTGGAAATTAAGTGTGTGTGTGTGTCTGTGTGTAACTGTTCATGTGCATCAGTAATACATACGTCTTCCTGACGGTGAATTCTCCCTCTGTTTGTACACAAGCACCAGAATAAGAGGCAGGGATAGCAGAGCCACGATGCAGGCTGTTATAGCCAAGGCCACTGGCACAGAGCCTAGGGAAGCAGCAGACAGGCTGTGAGTTGAATAATATCATGGAATAACTGCCTCAGACATTTATTGGTTGAAGGCCTGAATAATGTTTCATACTTCCAGTTGGTGTGGGATCCCAGACAGTGCAATTCTGAAATCTATCCCTCCCTGGAAAGAGATAAATAAATCTGTTCTCACTCGTGTCAAAACAGTTTCACTGTTCAGCATGTGCACAACATCACATAAGCAGGACGTAGCTTCATCCACCTGAGCTGCTTGCAAAATATATTGATTAGTGGCATTTCTTCCATTTACCCAGTGCAACCTTACTGCACATTCACAGCGTTTGACATACTTACGCGGTATAACTTGTAGAATGACGTGGTTGTAGGCTTTCTGCACCAAGCCATGTTTATGCTCCCCTTTTATTTCTACAAGCACACAGCAGTAGCGGCCCTGGTCCGAAGGTTTCACATTCTCTAGAGTCAACCAGTGGTTGTGCTCCGTGTGATTCATCTTCACTCCTGGTGGCAATGGGCTGTTATGGTGCGAGTGGGTGAATGAAATATTCCGTGGGCCCATTCCTGGAGGACAGCGCTGGTCACTGTGGGTTGTGAAGAGCCAAGTGCTCCACATGGCATCGTTGCGGTTCATCAGGGTACCTTTCTGGACACACGTCATGGTGGCTCTTGCACCTTCAGGACAGATGTAGTACAGGTGGGGAGGAGAAGCAATCAGCGTGGAGTGGGAGTGGTGTGTCTCACCTTTGGCTAGAGAAAAAAGACAAAAGAAATGGAAGAATGTAGGTAATACAGATAAATTCCTTTCAGGTGGTACCCCCTCTTTTCTACGTATCCATAGAAATGTTTCAGTTTAGGGATGCTAATGTTAGGGTGTTGCTACTGAAAGAGGCGGGACAGTGAAACTTGTGGCCAGCTTTTAATAGGATCACACCAGCTACAACAGTGATGCAAATCAGTTCTCAGACCATTTGTATCTTCAAAAATACTGTGTGTACTCATGGGTGAGACTGTGCCATATTTATTTATTTTTGTTTGCTTATTTGCTAGTACTTCAATATAGTATAAATGTGATTATTTATTAAAATTGGGATAAAGTGTAGGTGTAGGGTACAATGTAAGTAAGTGAGGATGAGTCAGTCTAAGGGTACAGGTATGTATAGTATAGTTGAATGTATGTATAGATGTATAATTGCATATGTTTTACATATGCATATCATTGTGGAGGTATGAATGCACATATGTGCGCCACTGAAAGATCATTTGCTTTTATAACCTTAGAACGAGAATACAGGAAGGAGAAGTAGGATCATGTAAGTTTATACTTCTTCATCCTAATAAAGAAAAAAATTTGAGTGATTTATTTGCTGATGTTTAATATATTGGGTATCTATTTTTTGCTTTTCAAATTATTTTGTCTCAACAACCCCCGTAAAGCTCAAAGTACTCAAAACAACCTTTGTGGTTGTTCCTACTACAGACTTAGAACACTAAGTCTCCAGCACTATATTTCACCATGATGACACACACAGAGTAACGAGGTCAGAGCAATAATAGCCATTCTTGTTATTATTCTGCTCAGTTCAGATCACATAAATTCCCTATAGCTATCTATTACAGATGACCCAGAAAAACCAGAGGAAAGAAGGAAGTACAAATATAAGTCACAACTGGTTTGGCAGCAGGTCTTTCCAGGGTGCAAACTGCTGGAAAAAATTACATAACGAAAAATAAAAAAGCAAAGGATAAAACCCTACAGTGACATTTCAATAATAACATATTTTAGGCATTTTGAAATTAATATAGAAAATAAATGGCAGGTCTGCTGAAAATACTTGCGCACCTAAAAGTTGAGCTGAGTTGAGTTCCTGCCAGGTATAGTGAGTCATTGCACAAGTAACCACAGCAAAAGCAGTCATTTTATCACCTGCCAAACTTAACATGGACTTTAGTGGCCTGTTTCTGCATGCTTCCTGGGGTTTTGTGCACAGTTTGCTTCCTATTTTGTATATTTAAACTGTGGTTAAAAGCCATGCACAGTTTGCTGTCTTGAAAAATATACAAATGTCCTGAGGGAGTTCAATTGCTTGTTCCTCTTTGTGAGCTACAGAAATATACGCAGAAACTTCTTCATCTCTTAAAATGGGGACAGTATAAAACTCACACTGAAGTTCTGTTTATTAACTTTAAATGTCATCTTGCTGTTTGTTATTAATACACAGCAACTGTTGTGTTTCAATATGTGTATTAATATCTTAAAGCATTGTATGCTCAGAGGTCTTCTGCACACACTTTTTTACGTACATTCAGGAAACCGGCTACACAGCTGTGAGCCCGATCTCAACTTATTGCATAAACCTTTCTCCCTCTCTCACACTCTGCCTTCAACCACATCCTGTTGTGAATTCTTCAGTGTTGCAGTGGAATGCATGAATAGATAAACATAAATTGTGTGCTTTCAGTGATTATTGCATTGCAAAAACACAACAAAATGAACTCATCCTCAGGCTAGGCGGTGTGATGCCTCTCACCTTAAAGTAGATGCATAATCTGGAAAATACACACCATAAATGACCCCCACTATGTTGTTAAACAGCAGTGTAAAAATGCTGTCATTCTCTAGCTAGATCATTATTTTGTAATGATTGGCCTTTGTGACAGATGATCTAAGAATGCTTACTGCTGCAAAAGTGACAGGAAAGCTGCATGCATGGGTGTGTGTGTGGGTGGACTGCAGAGAAGGAAGAGTATGCCCACGTATGTGTACCTTTTATAATGACACCATGGCAAAATTTTACAGTGTGTGTGTGTGTGTGTGTGTGTGTGTGTGTGTTTGGGAAAGCCAGGGTGGAGTCTCGGTCAATGCCAAGATTTGAGGAGTGGACTTCCTTCCTGAGTTATCCCAGCACATAAACACTCCCATTCCCCCTTTCTTGCTCATTATTCCATGAAACCAAACTTCAGATGTTGCTACATGATTCTTTATGTGATGAAAACCTCAAGCAGATTAGACCTCTACCCAAAATGCCAGTAATTATAGCACTGGAGATGACTGTCCCTGCTGATTTATCCTCACTCTTATTGTTCGGGATTAACCTGTAAATCAGAGTCTTGATTAAACTATTTAAATGTGTATAAAATGCCAGTCGTTATTTTCTAGCACATCTTTATCGGATTTGTCTGACCAACTGTTAAAAAACCCTAAAGATCAGCTTTCCTACAGTGTGAGGCAATACATTAGCCTATAAATACACATTACTTGATAATTCAAACAGTGGGGGGGTTAACTTTATTGTGCCTGCCTTATTACAGCCATATCCCATACTTTAAAAACTTTGGTCCTAACTCTTTGTGTTTGCACAGATTCATTTTGACGTGTTCTGCTGACTTGCTTGTTGCGGTGCGTTCTCTATTAATAGTTTTCTTAGAGAGCCACTGCTTCATTTAAAGTCTTTTTCCCTGCTAGTTATGAAAAAATTAGCTGACACTCTTATCAAAGAAAGAAAGGTAATTTAAAAGCTCCCATGTTAGTTCAGTTTTTATGTTGTTCTATGTAGCTGTGCAATTTAGGTAATTATTTCATCTCATTCATCAATATTTGTACTTAAATCTCCAAAGTAATTACCCATGTTTTGGGGAATCACTGAAAACACTTCCACATGTGTTTAAGCCTGCAGAAACTTTTGCTTTAAATATGATTAGAGTAGATTTAACTACTTGCTAGCTGTTACTGGCAGTGCTACTTTGTTGAAAGGGGAAGCTGCACCATACAAACAAGCCAGAATTAATAAGCACACGAGTGTTTTTGTCTAAATATTAATAGCAGCTGATTTAGAATCAGCTGCTGTTAAATACAATGGAATAGTTGATCACTTTTCCTCTTTTATTGGCTGGCATATTTGTTTGCACAGTGTGTGTGTGTGTGTGTGTGTGTGTGTAACACAATGTTAAGTCCATGCCATAATTCTGTATTCGGGACTGAACTCTTCTCTAGCCATTGTGTGTTAGGAAAAGCAATAGGAAGACCTGGGATGGTGATTAAAGTTAAACTTTTATCCCCCCACTGTTCATGGCTTCCTAGTGGGACAATAGGAGGGGAAGCCCTTTGCCTCTCCTGTTTCACACCCACCCTGCCTTCCTCCCTTCCTTCATTTCGACAGCTCTTTAAGCTTTCTGTAGACCTATTTCACAGAAGTGATGCATATCTAAGGCGAGAGTAAAGAGAGCATTTTTTTTCGGTAAATATAACTAAATGTTAACTAATTGCTAGGGGAACGGCCTGGAAGCACTAATGTGCACTTTACATTTCTTACCGACAATGCTGTGATCTTTAAATAGGTATTAGAAGGAAATGAATATGATTTCTTTTAGCACGCCAAGTGGGTGGTGTTTGCAGTGTCGGCACTACCTGAGCTGTCTTGATGTGGTTTCCAAACCAGCAAGCTATGCCATGTGTCTGGAACAGTCTGGATTTCTTTTGCATGTATACGACAGACATGTTTTTTGGCTAAATTATACGTATAAGTTTCCTCCTCTGATCTCTGGTCTCAGAATCCTGATAGCCCCCGAGGGCCCAGAAACAGGCCCTCCTTTGTATTAAGGCAGAATGCCACCTGTTTAGGACATGTTGCCACTGACAGCTTTCTTTCGTTCAGACATGGATCATAGTCTGTGCTGATTAAACATATATTAATCCTGCTAAAATTTCCCCAAGTTTGATGACTTGAATAACCCTGTGGTGAGTCTGCACAGTGATATTACCTCATGGTACAGAACCTGCTGAACCCTACAGATAAATCTGGTTTTCTCAAACTGCATTAATCCTCTACTTGCAAGTGTTGTTTCCCAACACAGATCCCGCCCTTTTCACACCCACTGTAATGGTAATGATGATCTGACCCATTCCAGGGTGTTAATGAAACCAGCAGGAGATGAGCTCCTCTCTAAAGTAAGAGAGTTTCAGTTAAAGCCCCTGGCATGAAATGGCAAACAGATGCACCTTTTCAGCAACAGGAAGCCTTTTAAATATGTTGCTCTACACTCTACATTGTTACAAAGGGAAGTGGTTATGGGTCACAGCTGCAGGTCAATGTTTGGAGATTTACATTTTCTTATAATATTCTGATGTGCCCTTTGGTACTTTGTAAACTAAATTTGTGGCAACATTTTCCAAAATAATATGTGCGCTGTTTAATTTGTCTTCCTCTTTTTTTTTCTTCGTGACATAATAAATGGTGTGTAAACGGTTGTGTAATGGCAGCTTTGTAAGAAGTTTTACAATACGATTGCAATATTATTTCCTCACTTTAAAAAAAACATGAAGGTGACCTCTCATTTCAGAGTAGACGTGGGCTTTTCTGTCTTTTCAAAAATGGTGAAAGTACAGGGATTACATCATTTTTAAAAACTGACTTCACTATTATAAACTAACTTCCTCTTTTTACTTTGGCCTTGCCTTCCTGTTTTTCACTCCACACTCCGGTGTTAAACTGTTTCTGGCACAGTTAGATGTCTTCCTATCTTAGGTCGCATTAGGTTGAAAGCAGAGTCAGGGTTCTCCCAACAGTGGTCATCGCTGTGTCCTCGAGCTGTTCAGAGAAACGCCCTTGCCAGCAGCATGAAGGCCACTGCTTTTGGTGACTCATACTATGATTTTACTACAAATGTACAGACCTTTAAAAATCTGATGACCAGAAAAATTTCAAGCAGAAGAGGGGCCTCCCCCTCCTCCGACATCTTCAGCTTATTACTACATAGGTAAAGATTTACCCATCGGGGACATGTGACCGAGCACAATCCCTGCCACAACACGAGGAGAAAAGGAGGCAGAGAAAGAGTGAGTAATTTTGTTTTTACTCACTGGTTGGAAAATCAGCACCGTTTGGTTCCAGTTATATTTTACGGGGAAGACACCCACTGCTGGCAGTGGCACAAACAGCTGTTTTGATCATAAGCTGAAAGGAAGGAAACCTCCCAACAAGGAAGATATAACAGCACTGAAAGGAGGAAGCTGTCTTAAACGATACGGATTTCATTGTGCTACACAAACAATTCAGAAACGTATCAAATGGTGTTATCTGAGTCACTGAATGCCCACAAACAACTGTTCTAGTAACGCTTTGAATTATATAGAGTTAGCTTAAAGTTTAAGTAAAACATTACATTCGCCTTTGGGTGAGTTTATCTAAATCCTAAAGGCGAAAACTGATAACCTCTCCCGACTTTTTAGGCGGCGTTTGAAGTGAAGCACCCTGCACACCGAGGCAACAGCTGCATCTCTTCTCTCCTCCGGCATCATTTGCCTAAACTTCAGGCAATGCCAGAGTCCCTTTTATAAAATAAATAAAGTGTGCGTATGATCACAGCTGACCAGCTGAATTCCCAAGAAAACAGAAACCTGTGGACGTCTTAAAAAGATAAACTACTGTATGTGCAGTTCTTGCACTGCACGGCACAAGGAAGTCTTTTCCTCAAATTCTCTCAGAGGATCAACTTCTTATGCTCTTGCTGGCGCCTCTTTTTGTGTTCGTTGCATTTATTTTCAAGTTGTTTTGAAACTTGAGGCGGGTGGGGTCTGGTCTCGTAAAGCTCAAAGTCGCAGACTTTAAGGTGGATTTACACTCCACTGGGCTGCATCCCATGGCGGGGGTTTAAACAGCTCCACACCAGATGTTCTGTCTCAAAACAGCAACAAACCAACTCTGAGTGCGTCGCGAGATAAACTAACGGGCTTACAGGGTCGCTGCGTTCAAGTGCATGTGGTGAAAAGCTAAAAGAGGTTAAAATACCAAAGTCAGCGTGTTCTACATCTCAGTAACAGCGCAGAGGGTTTACATCAGGCCTGTCATATCGGTCTCTACGTCTGGTACGGACACGTAAGACACAGCAAGTTTATGCTGGCTGTTTTCAGCGGCTTTGTTTTGTCCATCTAGACGCGTTTTTTTGTTTGTTTTGTTTTTGTTTTTTTAAGTGTGTGACAACTAAAACAGAAAATCCATCTGTGACTCCACGCATTTAGCCGCTCACTAAAAAACACAACAGACAAGTCTGCACACGCCCCGATGAGCCAGTTAAGCGAGTCTTTAAAGGATGGATGTCAGACATTTGTGTGCTTACCTCCAGCTATGCAAAGCAAGAGCAACCAAAACACGGACTTCTTTCCCCAAACTGATGAGCGACGGAGTACGACCCGTTCCATGGCTGTCCGGATAAAAAACATTTGACTATATCTACAAGTAGCCTTTGTTCAACTTTTTCCCATTCAGTCTAAAACTAGGCGACTTGTCTGAACTAGACTCCAGAACACTTGGGGAGGTTTACCGTCCCTTGTCTCTCCAGCTTGAGTCCTCTTGACTTGTGCAGCGCAAAAGCACCGTGACAGTCCCTTATTCGCTCCTCCTTATTGTTTCCCTTTCTCTCTCTCTCTCGCTCTCAGTGACCCACCCACTATTCTTTCTCACAACCAGAGACTCACAGATGCTAGATTTTTTTTTACGCCAATACTGATATAAATGTTTAGGGATTAGAAAAAAACATAAACTAGCGTTCCTATATGCACATGCCAAAATCTGTTAGACTTACATTAAAAGAGTTTGAGCTGTTTTGAGTGGTGCAAAGTTTAAAATGTTGCATCATCACATTTTTGGGGCAGCCTGCAGGCTTTTACATCTGCATACTGTAATTGCACCAAAGTATTACCTTATCTGCTAATAGCTGGCTCAGTCATTGTTTATCAGCTTTCACACACTAGTTAGCAAATCACCATCAAGACACATGTTGACTCTACATGTGTTGCACATAATGTTGAGGGTGCTGGAGTCTGGTGGTGGGAGGAAATAACCCTAACTGTGTGATTAAACTATTTCCAAATTAGCTTGTTCTGTTAACAGACATTTTCAGACTGGTGCACATCTGACCAATATATCCGTGAGACGCCACAATATCAGAAAATATCTGCTGACTTGTGAGATTTTACTTGGAATTAAGTATGTTTAGAAATATCTAGCTGTTTAGTCTGTGATCGCGTCTACAGCCCAGAAGATATGTTTTGGAGTGTTAGTATATATTTCTGATAAATCTCAATAATGTTTAATCTGTCTCGTTGCAAATGCTGAGCATCCAGTTTGTAGCAAACTGGATTTTGTTTGTTTGTTTGTTTCTAATCAGATTTTTTTTTCCAGGCACAATTAAGAATGAGAAGACCCCAGTGGCATCACAAGGACACAAAACATAAATGTGATAGTAATAGAGCCTTTTTACTGGTAAACTGATCTTTCTGTGAAAAATTATAGCACTTCACCTTTCAGTTTAGTCACAACCTATTTAAAGTAAACAAAGCTGTGGTGATATTCGGGTTATCACTCAGGGTGTTTTGTTTTTGCAGTATTGTAAAATTTGAATGATGATTTAACCCCCCCAGCCTGAAGGGCCATGTCAGTTGTTCTTTCTTATCGCAGCACTGGTTGGGGAACTGGCAGATCAAATTGGTGGAGCAGGAACTTGCGTGACCTTTATCTCATGCAGTGATACCTCTACTTCTGCTGATGTGTCAAGATCTGAACAACCAGAAATGAGTTGTTTGGAACAGCCTAGGCTTTATGCCTCACTTACTTACTGCATCTGTGTATGGTTCTCCAGCTGCACCATGGCACACAAAAAGACACTTCAGAGGGTCAGTAATATGGCCCATCCTCTTTCCTCCCTGAAGGACCTGTACAGCACTCGCTGTCTCAAGAGGGCATGCAACATCCTACGGGATTGCACACACCCAGGACACCGGGTGTTTAAGCTGCTGCCGTCTGGCAGGAGATTCAGGCTGCTGAGGTCGCGGACAAACAGACTCAAGGACAGCTTTTACAACATGGCAATAGCCCTAATCAGTGCTAACAGCTGACCTGATTGGCTACCTCCCTGGACTTTATGGGGGGGCAATAACAATAATAATAATAATGTGCAATAAATATTCACTCATTCTTTTATTTATTTATTAAGTCATTTCTTTTTTTTTGGCTCATAGCTTTCTTGCACTTTTTTAAAAATCCACTTTAAGTTACTGTTTTGTGTTGTTACTGTGTTGTGTTTAGTTGTGCGTAGTGCCGATGTGGGACAGTTTCCAATTTCGTTGTACTATTGTATTAGGTACGACTGTGCAATGACAATAAAGAGTTATCTTATTTGTTTTGATTTTGCAGGTCTGGTTCTCACAAGATATTCTGTCATCAAACTATGCATCTATTTTTATTTCTTTATTTTACTATTCCCCGACATTAAGTGAATGTTGGATATCCAGTGTCACATGAGAGCATCACAAGTGTTTTCTCTTCAACAGAAAATGTTAGAAATCCTCCTGCTTTGTTGTGCTGTTGACCTTTGCATTCCCAGCATGATGATAACTAATTGTAGTTTTATTGTAATGACAAAAGAAGTATGAACTCATATTAAGACTCCCTTGCAGGCTCAGTTGCCACAAGTTAATCGTTTTTTGTCATTAACATAAATAAAATAACTCTAAACATAGCATGCAGCTATGAATGCTTTTCTGTGTCTCTCTGTGTGTAATGCAGACCTCAACCACCATCTACGTTCGCATTGTGGATGAGAACGATAACGCCCCGGAGTTCCCCGAGGAGGAGTACGTCACAGTGCTGAGCGAGGGACCAGAGACGGTGGGTGCCACCATTGCCACGGTAACGGCCATTGACCCAGATGAGGGTCTGAACGGCACCTTGCGATATGCCATCGCTTCAGGCAACCTGATCCAAACTTTTAACATCAACAGCATCACGGTGAGACATGAGAGCTGTTATGCTGAAGCGTTACAAGCAGCAGCAGAAAACATTAACCTTCTGTTAATGCTGTGTGCATTTAGGGGAGAATTACTGCTGTGAAGGAGCTGGACTTTGAGATCAGCAACGGACATTATGCGCTAGTGGTCACAGCTACGGACCAGTGTCCAAAACCTGCCCTTCGCCTGACATCTAGCACAACAGTAATGACGAACACTCGTGTTCATATTTAGAGAATAATGCACATAGAAATCCTTCCACATGCATTCTGCATTTTATTGAGGATCGCGTTCGTCTGTCTACCAGCTCTCATTTGATTCTCCCCTCCTGTCCTCCTTAGGTGCTGGTGAACGTCCTGGATATAAATGATGTGACACCCACTTTTCCCAGAGCCTACGAGGGACCTTTTGAGGTGACTGAAGGTCAGCCAGGTCCTCGTGTGTGGACACTCAGAGCCAGGGATGAAGACTCTGGGCTCAACGGCAAAGTGGAGTACAGCATCACTGGTGGAGATTACCAAAGTTCGTATCAGACTGATTTTCTGTGGTGACGGTAAATTGTTATGAAATCCTTTATTACCAGCTAGAAAAGTCTCTGAACATCCTGAGAACATTATAGTTATTGTGAAGGGCACCGTCTTGTAACACTTCCTGGAAATGTCTCCAAAATCTCTTCGCAACATTGTAACGTGACTATTAAGTAACCAATTTTTTTAGTCGTATAAAAGGGACGTGCAGCATTTTCACAACTGAGGCAGGGCATTTCAGGGACATCCCCAACATACTGTAAAAGTCTGGGACATTCTTCACCTTTAGTGACGTTTTAGAGAAGCTTCAGAGAACGTTACGTAAGATGCCTAGGAACACCCTCTTCCTACACTGATATGCATCTCTTATATGTGTTTCTCTGTCAGATGAGTTCATGGTTTCTCCAGTGGAGGGTGAGCTTCGGGTGAGAAAGGATGTAGAGCTCGACAGAGAGACCACTGCCTTCTATAACATCACTGTCACAGCCCGAGATCTGGGAACCCCGTCTCGCAACAGCTCGGTGGGCCACGCTTTCACACATAAGCACCCACACACTCTACCATATCTGTTACTGTTGGTGTGTTAAATGTGGCTTAAGTTCTATATTATTTGTTGACTAGACACACTAACCCCATGTAGGATACCATATATCACCCGAATGACACACAAATCATACTGCCGTCACAAAATGTATTGCTGTAGTTTATTTAATGTCTTTATGTCACATAACCCACAATATAAAAAGTTATAATAATGCGTTGTTTTGTTGGGTTTATTAATAGCTGTTCAACCAGTTTGAATTGAATGCCTTTATTTTTTAAAGGTGGCTCTTATTCTTTTCAGGTGGTGGTGGGGGTTTATGTCCTTGATATCAATGATAACGACCCGGTCCTTCTTAACCTGCCTTACAACACAAGTGTAAGTGAAGGCGCGTCGATACACACGTCTGTGGCCAGAGTCCGGGCACAAGATGCAGACAGCGGACGCAACGCACTGCTCACTTACAACATCACTGCTGGCAACCAGGATGGAGCCTTCTACATCAATGACACAGTAAGAGAACTGGATGGATGGATGGATGGATGGTGGGGTTTAGGCTGAAGAAGGTGGAGCAGGTGGTGGAAGATAGACGCATGCAAGTGCTTCTAGATTTAGTCACACATCAGTTTAGTTTAACCTATCGAAGTGTTCAAGCTCCCTTTAATCTGCAGTCCAACTATATATTAGCTGTGTATATGTATATATAAATACAAAGCTTATGGTGACAGGATATGATAAGGGTAAACTATGCGGTCTCTTCTTGTTTGTATCACATAGACTGGTGTCGTCCAGGTCAACAGACCACTGGACAGAGAGCGAGTGGCGGAATACACACTCACCATCACTGTCAAAGACAACCCCGAGAACCCCCGCATCGCTCGCAGGGTAAGCTCACTCTCCTGTGTGCACTTATTGCAAGTGTTCGCATGCTACCACCCTGACAGTCTCAGAGAGAATAATGAACCCATCTGCCCACAAATAGAATAGTGCGTCTTTACAGCTCATCTCAGGAATTTAACAGCAAGCATGGTTTTTAGGTCATCTACAAATGGTTGTTTCACAAAAGCACTTGCCATAATGCGAATGAAATGTAAATGAGCCCTTCAAGCTGTTGGTGATTGCTTTAGGTTGAACTATGAACAATACACAACTGGGTGGCTTTTGTGTTTTTAATATTTACAGGTGCAGTGCTATATTGTATCTATATAGATACAATATAGCACTAAATCACAACAACAGTGACCTCAAGGTGATCTATATTGTACAATAATAGATGCCCTACAATAACAGAGAGAAAACCTCAACAATCAGACTACGAGCAAGCACTTGACGACAGTGGAAAGGAAAAACTCTTTTAATAGGAAGAAACCTCCAACAGAACCAGGCTCAGGGAGGGGCGGCCATCTTCTGCGATGTGTTGGGGGTGAATTCTGGCTCACATGTACAAGCCAAATGCCTTCTGGAGAAGTTAAGGCCAGACGAGACATTTGGCCGCAATGCCAAATTCTTCAACGTCACCTGAAATCAGCAGCTTGATGATTGAAACTTGACACAGCTGGGTGCTCCAACAGGAAAATGATCCAAACACACATCAAAACTGGTTTTGCAGTGGATAAAGCAGACCAATGTTAAGCTTCTGGAGTAGTGTTCTTAAAGCTCCAACCTCAACCCTGTGCTTAAAAGCCAGGTATGTGCCAGGAAACCAACTATTTTAAATGAACTCTACCAAATCTACCAAGAAGAGTGGTCAAATATCCAGCCAAAATTATGCAAAAGCTTGTTGATGGCTACCAAAAGCATGTATGCATGTTGTACTGGAAAAAGAAAGCTTTGAAGAAATCATTAAAAGCCCAAATTTGTCACAAGGCGGCCCAGAGGCCAGCTCGAGGGACAGGACCCAAAAGCAGACTCGGTAAGCTCAGCAATGAATTTACACGTGATTTCTTCAGTGATATCAAAGCTATTTACAAACATCAACACCCACAAAAACCCTACAAGATACTAAACTACTATTTACACTACTATTTACGGTTACCACCATGAGTAGCTGACAGATTGGCGAAGGAGAGTTGACAAGGCCAGGTTCAAGCGCAGCCTCCTGATTGCAGCTGATGAGTCCCAGGTGAAGAAGATTGCCTGACTCCGCCTCAGAGTGGACCCAGGAAGAACACCGCCAGCCCCGACGACACACCCACCACTCAGTTGGATCGTGACAAAATTTACCATGACATCCATGCCCATGATGACTGTATTTAAATTTTTGACCACAACTATAAAAGTTACATAATGTGAAAAGTGCAAAGTGCAAATTGATGTAAGAGAAAACACTAAAAAAAAAAAAAACTGGCAAAACTTTCAATCTAAAGTTTTTCTATGCCCATTGTTTTTATTTTTGCTCTACTAGGTACAGTGATACATGATTTCAAGTGAAGTTCATCTTTGAAAGTTACATAATTTTGATACTTCAAGAGTTATAGGACACTGTTTATACCTATGTCCCACCTGTTTGGTATTTTTGATACTTTATATCCTGCATCCTGTTCATATCTATGCTTTTTACTTAAAGCAAGAGTAACAGAGTTCATCAAACTGTTGTGAGGTTTTCTTTAAAAGCACCATGCATCTGTGGGAAAAGGTGTGAAACTGGCTGCAAAGAAGCAAACTGCTAAGAGTCTGAATGCAGACTATTAGTGCGTGCACAGAAGTAGTGCAAAATCTGTCTGATCTAACTTCTGATATCTCTATATTAGTTTGCAGGTTGACTGACCTATATTTGTCTCTTCCTTGCTATGTCACACAGTCTTCTAATCATTTTCTTTTCATGAATCTTTTGTTCCACACACCCAGGATTCAGACTTCTTGGTTATCACCATTTTGGATGAGAATGACAATAGGCCCGTATTTACCAGGACCAGCTACAGGGCTGAAATCACAGAAAACTCTGCTGCAGGTAGTATCCGTCTGTGTGTGTCTACCTTTGCAACCTATAACTGCATGGCAGAGCAACGTGGTCTGTAGCACCGTCTAACCCACTTCCTGACTCTGTTTACACAGCTCATGTTCAGCGAAGGCTTTTTTTTTCACTTTGTTGAGTGATTTTTGAGATAAGGGGCTACAAATAGTCTTGTATTATAAATACACATCATTATACAAAATGAATTTGTTCAAAACACAAATAAAAACACTTGACCTGGGGACTCACTAGAGAAGACTATTAGACAGCCTTCTTCAAAAAGTCCTATACCTTGTCAGGACTGATGATCAAAGTTATTTTTGAAATCTTGTGAGACTAAAGTCAGCATAAGTGACAAGCCTAATGCTATCCCCAAACAATGACTACTTTTTAAAGAAGAAAAACAAAGAATTTTATGTGAATAGTTTTCGGTGTGTAATAATGAAGATGACTTTTCTTTTGTCCACAGATTGATTTAAATTGGGAGAACAGTTTTTTACTCATTCCTAACATCTTTGTCTTGTAGGAAGCACTGTAACAGTTTTAAATGGACCAGTTCTAGCTGAGGATAAAGACATTGGACGTAATGCTGTGGTGAAGTACCGCCTGCTGGGACCAAGGGTGGACCTCTTTACCGTAGATGCTGATACTGGTAACATTGTGACTCTCCAGTAACAAGAAAGAAGAGTGTCTTCTTTAAAAAAAAAAAAAAAAAAGTGTGATGGTAAGGTCTGTATCTCCCTCCAGGTGTGATACTTGTGCGTCAGGGAGCAAAGTTGGACCGAGAGGCATTTCAGGAGCCTCGTGTAGAGCTGTTTCTGGTTGGGGAGGACATAGGAGGTTTAAACAACAGTGTACCTCTCACAGTTACAATCCTGGATCAAAATGACAACCCTCCTGTCTTTAGCCCGTCCAGTTTCAGCGTTCGACTTCCTGAGAACAGCCCCACTGGTGTGTGCATTGCTTTGTTTCTATGATCTGGGTCAGTGAGTGGGATGGGAGGAGGGGCGCTATAACAAAAGTATTACCCCTCCACTGTATGAGGTTTAAGGGCTTTTATGTGTTCAGGGTAGCGATGCCTGATCACAATGTGTGTGTGTGTGTGTGTGTGTGTGTATACGGCAGTGTGTTTGATCTCCAGTCATTACTTTGTCTCTTCCAGGTGTTGTGGTGACTCAGCTGTCTGCCACCGATGCTGACTCTGGCTCTAATGGATGGCTGACTTACCGGTTGGAAAGTGGCGCTGAGGACCGCTTTGTGGTCGAAGCGCTGTCTGGCGCTGTCTTAGTGGGCAACACCACGCTTGACAGAGAGGAGCGCGGATCCTACCGTCTTGTCATCATAGCAACTGACCGTGGCACACCCCCTTTGTCTGGCACAGCCACCCTGACTGTTATCCTGGATGATGTCAATGACTCACGGCCACGTTTTATACAACCTGTAACCATGATAAACGTCAATGAGTCCACTCCACCTGGTGTGGTGGTAGCCACGCTGACTGCCGAGGACCCTGATCTGCATCCGCGGCTGGAGTATTACATTATTTCAGTGGAGGCAAAGGATGACGGAAACCACCCAGTGGATGGGCTCCAGGAGTCCTTTGGGATTGATCTACACACAGGTGAGACATATATTTCTACCGTGTTGTATGTTCTGAGCTAAAAAGCTTTACTTTGACTAATGATGATGGATACTGGCTGTATCAGGTCTTTTGTGTGTCTTTATATGGACTTTCAGGCGCGGTATTTGTACGCAACCCTCTCAACAGAGAGCTGGTAGCTACATTTGAGATCACTGTGTCTGTACATGACAATGCCAGCGATGTTATTGACAAGTCAGGCAGTGTTCCCAATGGTAAGAGACTGTTTAACCTTCAGTTTATTATAACTGATTTCCTAAGTAATTTCCACTTATCTCTCATATCATGATCTCCTCTGCAGCAAGATTAACCATCAACGTGTTGGATGTAAATGACAATGCTCCTCGTTTCCGACCTTTTGGAGTGACTAACTTCACAGAGAAGATTTTAGAGGGAGCTCAGCCAGGCACAACACTGTTGTCAGTGTCAGCTGTAGATCCAGATAAGGGTCCCAATGGCCAGATCATCTACCAACTGCTTCACTTGCCTCGAGGGGGATACGTTAGACTAGAGGACCCTTCCGTTGGTGGGCTGTCGTTGGCTGCATGCTGTCAACAAACTCAGCATGCACCAGTTTTAGATTTGCTTTCAGTTAAGATGCAGTGTGCTGTTACTTACAACCCCAAGTTTAAATAAAACAGAATGCAATGATTTGCAAATCTCATAAAACCTTACTTTATTCACAGCAACAAAAAAAAACACATTTGAACTGAGATATTTTTAATATTTCATGAAAAATATTAGCTCATTTTGAATTTGACATGTCTCAAAAAACTTGAGCTGGTGCAACAAAAGGATGGAAAAGTAAGTGCCACATTTTGAAACATTTTGTAACTGATGAAGTAAACTGGCAACAGGTCAGGTTTTTTGGGTGTCAAAAGAGGATCTCCAATAGGCAGAGTTTCACAGAAGTAGAGCAGAGGCAAAAAAAAAAAACTGCATCTACAGAGTATAAAAGGATTTCAAAATAATGTTGCTTGATGTAAAATTGCAAACACTTTGAATGTCTCATAATCTACAGAACAAAATAAGAAAATATTTCTCTTAAGCTGGTACATTTTCTCGGTTTAAAGAATTAAAGTTTTCTATGTTCTATACTTTGAAAATATGGTTTTATGAGATTTACAAGCTACTATTTACAAGCTTTATTTTTATGTGACTTGTTTTTATTTTAATTGTGTTTATATTATACTTTTCCGTACATTTTGTTATGCAAGTTTAAAATATAAACACAGGCTATAGTATATGAATGCTGACTGTGACTATCATTTTTTCTAGGTAAGATCATAGCCAACCAGACGGTGGATTTTGAGCAGGTGCAATGGCTGAATTTTACAATTCGTGCTCAGGACCACGGCACTCCTCCCAGGATTGCTGAGCTGCCAGTTTATCTGCGTATTGTAGATGTCAACGACAACAACCCTGTCTTTGTACAACCATCATATCAGGTATTAAAGAGGATGTTAAGAAACACGAGCACAACTGAAGCAAATTTGTTTAGGACTGTTGCTTAAAGATGTGTCTATATTCTCTTTGATTACCGCTTAAACTTGAGATTTGTTGAAATTTTAAGAGCCTACAGCAGGAGGAGTACAAGTGGAACTATTAACATGCACAACAGCCTTAAGATGCCACTGGTATTATTGTCATTAGTTACATCTATGTTTGACAAGTCTAAATTAAATGAAGTGCCAGCACACGTGAGCCCAAAAAGGACAAAACACAGCAAACCGAGAAATAACAAAGTCATTAAATTATGAAAGTGTTATTATCAGAGCACACAAAGTCCATGAAATTAATTCACCACAGTAAACTGCCACTAGTGTATTAACTGTAAAAATGAGTTTGCTTTGCAATGTCCTCAAGCAATGTACTCCATGAGTGTTTTCTTTTTTTTTTTCCTTGTCTCTAGGAGCCTGTGTTTGAGAATGTAAACTTAGGCACCACCATAGTTCGCGTCCGTGCTACAGATGCTGATTCTGGCCTTTTTGCAGTGATTGAGTACAGCCTGGTAGACGGAGAGGGCAAGTTTGGGATCAGACCATCTACTGTAAGTTAACTCATACGCCAGCAAAACCTGATCTAGTGTAAATAAAACTAATCACTGTTCTCATATTTGCTTTATTTTGATTTTTGTAATTAGAGTTTTGTTTTAGAATTTCTTAGAAAATCCAAAATGACAGCGCTTTATTTAAAGCATAATAAAAACATCTCAGAGTAGTTACAGTAAATGTAACATTCCACTGTGTGAGATTTTAGGCGAAAGGTTAAAGCAAAGCAATCCATAGCCTTTTGAACAGCAGGTTCCACTGAAAATGTGGAATTTCTGTCCTCTGGGGAAAAAAATAACATTTATTGACTAGTGAGGAGTGTTTTACTGTGTTATCTCTCCTGGCAGGGTTGAGGAGCATACTACCAGGAAACACAAGTTTATGCAAAAAGGATTTTAATGACCTAAAAATATCTACAGTACATATTTGACCGTATTTGACTTCTGTTCTGTCATAAACACAGAGTCATCTAAATGTTCTCCCAGTCAACACTTTTACTTCTTCCCCTCATCATTCTTTCTCTTCTGCGTTAGGGAGAGATCTACATCCTGTCCCCTCTAGACAGAGAGACAAAGGATCACTACACTTTAACAGCTGTTGCCCGAGACAATCCCGGCAGCAGTCCAAACAACAGACGAGAGAACTCTGTCCAGGTAGAAATCGTAGTCCGTGACGGCATAAATCTTTGGTTTATACATGAACAATATTATAAATATCTTTAGTGTTTGGGTGATTCACTGAACCCTTATGCAAATGAGAAACAGGCCACTCTATAAAAAACATGTTTTTGCTTGTACAAGTTGTGTTGTCAAAGTCAAAAAACAGCAAATCATGGAAACACTTAATCAAATACTTAATAAGGGCATCAACCAGGGGAATCTATACATTTAAAGCCGATGCTCATCTCAGTATTTTAAAAGTTAAATAATTTTGATAATTTGATAATAATTTGATAATATATATGTTGCACATATTGTTTGAACTGTGTGATGAGCTAAACTCTGCAGATAGTATTGGCTTGGGTTTTAATATTCTTAATATCCTTTTGCATTATAATGTGTCAAATCAGGTCCTGGTGACTGTTCTCGATATCAACGATTATCGGCCACGCTTCTCAGAGCGAGTGTACAACACCAGTGTGTTTGAGAATGAGCCCAGTGGTACGTCTGTAATAACAATAAAGGCCACTGACCTGGATGAAGGCGAGAATGGTGCAGTACTCTACAACATGCTGGGACCCCATTCAGGTATGAAGATGCAAGATGCAGTAAAATCCTCAACAGGGTCACATGACTAAATCTTTTCAATGAACTATGCTCTGAATTTACAATTACTGGCTTACATACAGCTTGAATTCTTCCAATAAATATCCACATTTTACTTTTTAATCACACATATAATTGGTGGAAAGAGAATAGTATTCCAACTTTGTCTTCTCCTGGGCTTTTTTAGATGCATTCTCCCTGGATCCAAATACAGGACTGGTGCGTTCTCGGCGTCTGCTTCAGTCGTCGGAACGTTTCAACCTGACTGTGGTGGCTACAGACCAGGGGCGTCCCCCCCTATGGGGCACAGCGGACCTGATCATCACAGTCATAGATGTCAATGACAACAGACCTGTTTTTGTTAGGCCAGCCAATGGAACCATCATCCATATCTTGGAGGTAGTATCTGCATTCACAGCCATCTTTAAGTCATCATTGTCAGCATGTGCTTTTGTGTTTTTGCCTTCATTTTGTGATTGCATTGTTTTTCAGACGATGTCATACGCTTCTGTTGTGCAAGAATGTGCATGCCCTGATTTTTTTACTCTAGTGCTACTATGATGCTCAAAAGAAATGAGTCACTGGTTTACTGTGAAGGGTTAAACTTATACCTTTACTTCCTTTTGAATACACTGCTAATAAAATGTATTTCATGTGGATTAGTCATATTTGTCTGACACTCCATCAGTATTATAAGTGGCTCTAATAAAAAAACCCTTATTGTGGTTTGGAAGATAAACAACCCTTGATGGGTTGTTTATCTCCCAACTGAGTGACATGGGGATTGCTAATCACAGCATATAGAAATATATAACAATATAGAAACCTCTCAAAAACCACTAATTTCTTGCATTTGAGTAATATTGGTAGGTTAGTTAGTTCACGTTGCACAAACACTCACTGCCCTTCTTTGCTCTCTGTACAGGAACAACGTCCAGAACTGGTGGTGTATGAAGTGCATGCTACAGATGCTGATGAGGGGCTCAATGGAGAAGTGCGCTATGCCTTCCTGCAGACAGGAGCAGGTAACAGAGACTGGGAAAACTTTCACATTGATGCCGTGACTGGAGTCATTACTACTACTGCAAAGCTGGACCGAGAGAAGCAGGCCTTGCTTAGCGTGAGTCATCAGTTTGTTTGTGTTTTCAGTCAGTGTAATTGTACGTCTGTGACGCTAACCCTGTGCAAACTGTTCTCTCAGCTTATTATTGTGGCCCGTGACATGGGCCAGCCAGTGCCTTATGAGACCACACAGCCTCTGCAGGTGGCGCTGTTGGACATCGACGACAATGAGCCTGTCTTCCTCAAACCGCCTGTGAGCACACAGATCCAGGAATACGTCATAAATGTGGTCATCCGTACATAAGAGAGTGTGTTCATGTGTTTTTATGTAATATTTTCTCATGGTGTGCGTGTGTGTGTGTGTGTGTGTGTGTGTGTCCGCGTGCATGCGTGCGTGTGCGTGTGTGTGTGCGCGCGCGTGCATCCCAGCGTGGTGGCTTGCCTTACCAGAAGCTGACAGTGCCTGAGCACTCCCCTCCAGGAACCATTGTGGGGAATGTAACCAGAGCTGTGGACGCCGATGAGGGCTCCAATGCAATTGTCTACTACTTTATTGCAGGTCACTCGGTGCTCTACACACAGCAGCATGTTTTTGCTGTTTATTGTGATTTTTTTTTTCTCAGTCAGTTCAATAATTGATTTAGCCAAAGTCTTGGATTAAGGAAGATTGTAAAACAAGTTTCTCCTAATTTATTGTATCTCTATAGTGTGGCCATATGAAAGTCCTTGTACTTCAAAAGCTTGAGAATAATGAAGACATTTGTATGGATCTAGCTGTCTTTGTTCCCTGTTTGAAGCTTCAGTGTTTAATCTGGCCAAATGTGTCTCTTCCTGAAGGAGGAAACAGCGATGGAAACTTTGGCTTGAGTCTAGATGGAGAGTTAAAAGTGCTCAAAGATCTGGACCGAGAGGAGATCCCAGTCTACTCCATCATAATCAAGGCTTCCAGCAACAGGAGCTGGACTCCTCCCAGGGGTCAGAGGTCATTACGGGCTAAAGCTCTGGATCCAGCTCAAGACCCCAGTCTGCTGGAAGTCCGCATTGAACTGGAAGACATCAATGACCAGACACCACGCTTCATAAAGACAGAGTACACTGCAGGTAATCTGCTGTCCTGCATAAATCTGTATGATGGACTATGTTATACCGACATTACACTTAATGAATAAAGTAAAACACTCTTTCTTCCTTGTTTCAGGAGTTGCAGCAAATGCCAAAGTGGGCTCAGAGCTTATCAAGTTGGTGGCTATAGATAATGATATAGGCAACAACAGCGTGGTCCAGTACCACATTGTTACGATTCGCTACTTCCACTCACAGAGCAACGGCAGTGAGGATGTTGGCAATATGTTCATCATCGGTGCGTTTCTATAATGCAATGCCGTAATGCAAATCCACTGAAGGGGAAACCAAAATGCATTGTATTTTAATGTTTGGTACATTTTGACCTGTGAGAAAAAAGAAACTTAAGAAACTTGCACAATGAGTATTTGAGAATTCTAGAGGGCAAAAACACTGTGTAGCAATGGCTAGAGATTTAAAGACAATGCACATTTAAAATATCTCATAATAAAAACTTGATAAAATACTTTGAAATGGACAAAAAAACTGTTCATATATTGTTTTAAAAGAGAAGGCTGATATATTTAAGAATATTTATGTATAAATTTATAAAATTGACAGTGGACTCTGTCACAGATGAGTAGGTTCAGACTTTGAACTCGTTTGCAAACAGTATAAAAATCACAGGAATTGATATGGCTTTATTAAAACCAGGTTAACAAATAGTAACAGTGTCCTCACACATGAACATTTTGCTTTCTGTAATCATTTTCCCACACAGAGAAAGTTACTTAAACCAGTGCCTATTTTCAGATCTTTTCTGCATGGTTTCAGTTGTGCTGGAGTATGTGGCAAAATGTACAGTTTAAAAAGTCTGTTTTGCTCCTGAGTGAAGCAAATTTCTTACACAGAAACAATGCTGTCCCTTGATTTCCACAGGTTTGGCTGATGGCATCATCCGTACTCACGATCTCTTCACAGCCTTTAATCCCGGCTACTTTCAGCTTGAGATTTTGGCATGTGATTTCGCTGGACACAGCACAACGACTAATGTGAATATCTATATTCTCCGGGACGACCAGAGGGTCAAGATAGTCTTCAATGAGATTCCTGATTTTGTTCGTGCAAACCAGGAAGATTTCATCAACCTGCTCTCCAACATCACTGGTGCTATCGTCAATTTAGACGACATACAGGTTAGGCTTTCTTGGAGAAATGCTTTGATTTGTTTGCAGTGTGTAGATATCTGACATCTTTGACCCTTTTTTACAGTTTCATGTGGACAAGAAGGGCAGAGTGAGCTATGTTCAGACTGATATGCTCATCCACGTTGTCAATAATCAGACCAACACCATCCTAGATGTTGAAAGGTTGTGTATGCACTAGCACTCCAAAGCAACGTGGTGGCACGTTCATTCACATACACTAGGCATAATAAGGCCAGTGCAATAAGGCCTCTCATATATAAGCACTACACATTCTGAACCGATTTCCTGTTTTTAATACTTTGCAGGGTTATTCAGATGATCGATGAAAACAAAGAGCAGCTGAGAAACCTGTTCAGGAAATACAATGTCGTGGACGTTCAGCCAGCTGTTGGGGACAAACTGCCAGACGACATCTCCACTCTGCAGGTGTGCAAAGCTGCCACCGCTGGAAGTCTCCAGCCTGCTGCAGATGTTCTTTGGTTTTGGTGCTTTTAAGGTGTCTTTCTTTTTCTCTTTCACAGCTGGTCATCATTATCTTGGCTGTGCTGCTGTGCTTTGCAGGGATTTTGTTTGTCACAATGAATTGGCATTATCGCAGAGTGTAAGAATTTTGTATTAATTCAGATTTGCTTACATTGTTTGAAACTCGCTCCGTCATGCTGCCAGTCTGAGCAGCTGATCAACATGTTTATGGTCCCATAATGTGTCTTTTTGTTTGATGCAGACACGAGAGGAAGTTGAAAGCAATTGTCGCAGGATCAACAGGTGAGAAGCAGCTTGACTGATGGGACGGTCCCTTTATCTGTTGATCAGGAAATGACTTTGCTGTCTGCTAATGTACAGTACAAAATATCAGTTAACTCAAAGCTGTTTTTCCATTACATCGAACTTTCCTCTACCTCACAGGAAACCAGGGTCTAATGGATATCCTGGACATGCCCAACACTAACAAGTACTCCTTTGAGGGGTAAGATAATAGCTTTATTTTTACACTTTATTGGCTAACATTATTTACAAGAAGTTCTCACTTACAACAAAGTTCTCACTTGGTTCTTGTTGTTTGACAAGTTTTGTTTTTTCAGGCATACCTCTCCTTGACTTAGAAAACAATAAATAAATAAATGTTTAATATATATATTTATTCATAAGTGTATGTATTTTGGCTGGTGAAAGGTCCATAAACCAACGTCGCTCAGAAAAGCAGTCAGTATCCAAAACTGTCTGGGAACACACAGGGGAGCTTAACAGACACTGCAACAAAGGACAGAAGAAGAGCAGGGCACAGGAGGGTAAACAAGACACACTTGATAATAATCAAAGGAGGGGAATACAGGAGGGGAAGTAAAAAAACTAAACACTAGACACCACTAGATTTTCTCAAAATAAAACAGGAAGTAAGCACCATAACTGAATGGCGACACGTTTTAACTTAACCTATGGGAGTTTCCTGACACAAGACAGGAAACGGCGAGGGAACAAATTAAACTCTAAAACTAAGACTAAATCGTAACAAGACTTAAAGACTCCAAAATGCTCAAGAAAATATAAAGACCAGGAAACAAAATTGTGAATGGCAAACAACCTAAAAAGTTGAAAGTAAAAAATCATCGTCCTGCAACCCCAGGAAATATTATCGGAATTGAATTCCCCATAAAACCATAAAGTGTTGTTTTAACATGTGATAGCAAGACTAACATGTTAATTAGTAAGTGTTAAAAGTTCAAATTGGCAGATTTTGTTATCTCTGCATAGCTGCAGGCTAGCTGTTTCCAGTGTCATTTATGAAACTAAGCTAAGCGTGCATTAGCACTAGCTTTATAATTAGCTTACAGACAAAAGAGTGGCATAAATCATAGTTAACTGCATTGATATGACTATTTTAATTGTTTTCACCATAATTAGGTGTCCTCAGTATGTCTATAAATTATGAGAAAAGAGGAACATAATCCAATCATTTCTTTCCGTTCTCTATAGATCAGGAAGTTCGTCTGAATTAACCATTTTTAACTTATTTTGATGCCTTCAAAGGCAAGATCCTTTGTGTAACTTCTCACTGATGGATGTGATGCTTCTGCAGGGCCAATCCAGTGTGGCTGGACCCATTCTGTCGCAACCTTGAGTTGGCTGCTCAGGCCGACCATGAGGATGACCTGCCTGAGAACCTGAGTGAGATAACTGACCTGTGGAACAGCCCCGCACGCACTCACGTCAGTACCAACATCCATTCGTATTTCTCAACAACACCCCAAGTATATTAATAGATACAATTTTGCTATGTGTTTTAATGCTCAGAGATATAGAGCCATTGTGAGTTTGTATCGTTTACCATGAAATACTCTCCCATAATGTTTTCACCATTTAAGCAGTTGCGTGTTCTTCTCACAGGGCACATTTGGTCGAGAGCCTCAAGCGAAACCTGAGGACGATCGTTACTTGAGGGCAGCAATTCAGGAGTACGACAACATTGCTAAACTGGGCCACATCATGAGGGAGGGGCCTATCAAGGTGAGACCAGGAGACCTAGTAATTCACTCACACATACAACCAATTACTGAAGTGTCTTTCTTTTTTATTTTTGCTCCATCCACCTCATAATTGTCGGGACGGCTTCGTGTCCCAGAACTCAAGCCTTCCCCTATTTTTAAGAAGTGGAGGGGAGGTCCTGAGTAGAAAATATAGAGGCAGACCCTGAGGACTCTAATGTAGGCTTTTAACATGTCTTTGGGGCTAGGCCTTCCTGCTCTGGATTCTTATTTATCTCTCCTGTGACAGCGCGGGTGTGTAAAGGTAGATGGTGTTACATACTATGTTTGATCATGACTGCCATCCTGTCAGGGTTCCTTGCTCAAGGTGGTCCTGGACGACTACCTGAGACTGAAAAAGCTCTTTGCAGCACGGCTTGTCACAGCATCCACAACTGAGGGAGACATCTCATCTGTCACTGAGGTGGGCTACAAAAAACAGATGATCTATCTGCACCTGCTGAAGGTGTTCCTGTCTGCTGGAGAATGATCTTCTATTTCTCTCAGTTCCCTTTCTGACACCTTGTCTGCTTACTCTGACGTGACTCCTTCTTGCTGGTTCTGCTTTCTCGTGTACTGTGACCCAGACTTCGGGTCAAACCGAGTATGCGGTTAAAATTTCCTGATTTCATTTGTTTCAAGTCTTTTTCTTCCAGTGATCTACTAATTTCACTTCTGTTTCATTCCACTGATTTACCCCTTTCAAAGCTATTTCTTTATCAACCTAATGCATTTTAATCCCAGCATTACTAGGTAGCAGCTTCATTCACTCTCCCTCTCCTGTCCTCCTTTAACAGCTGATCCAGAGTGATTTGGATGACGAGGACGATGAGCATCTGGGTATGGGTGGAGGTCGGGGCACTCTCCGTTTCAAACACAAGCTTCCTGTGGAGTTGAAAGGGTCTGAGGGTGTGCATGTGGTCCACGGCAGCACAGGCACGCTCCTGACGTCTGACCTCAACAGCCTGCCTGAGGACGACCAGCGAGCCCTGGCACGTTCTCTGGAGGCACTCAATTCTGATGGGGTCCTGTACTCTGAGCGCAATGCCCGTACAGAGTCAGCAAAGTCCACCCCGATGCACCGCCACAAGGATGGGGACGCCCTGTCCGAGAGTCCGCTGGAGATCACAGAGTTATGACTAGCCGAGGCCTCGCTGGTCTGAGAGCAAACCATGACTCGTGTGTGTGTGTGTGTGTCCTTGTGCCTCCACACCACCACCCTGTTAAGTTTGGGAAGGACTGGAGGAGGAGTGTGTGTAGTCTAGGGAACATTGTCATTGAACATCAGTGCATCAGAGACACATCCTGATAAAGGACGAACTGCTGGGTCAGCTTCAGTGGATCTTACATTGGAAATGCTCCCATGTTGGATTTTGTCAAGAGATGGTTTATTTAAAAAGAAAACATAATAATAAAGGAAAGTCACAAGTTCGACACTTTCCTTCAGCGAGACAGAAAAAAAAAAAAAAGCTGGTGTCATCAACTTTAATTTGAAGAGCTGAGTGGAAAAGAGGGACTAAGCCTCCCTGTGGGAGAAGCTTGTTGAACCACGACCTTAAAATCGTCAGAAGGTGCCTCATTCTCACTAAACTTTCTGAAGTCATGCCTGGACTGCAGACACTCACACAAACGCACACACACACTCAAAATAAATAAATAAAATACAACTGATGCTACACACACTCAGACCAGCGGATGGCCGTCAATGGGAGACTGAGAAAATAACAATTCCTTATCACTCTGATATTTTTCCTTATTGAAAGATGCCTATGTCTGTGTTGAATGAGATATTCGATATTGTTGTTGGGAATTTATTGATGAACACTTTATGGATACAGGGGAACCGCTGTATTTTCCCAGTGATGCTCACAGAGTGGCGTTTTCACCTCACACATAGGTATGAGGAGGCCTGAGCTCTTTTTGATCGTCACAAAAAGGTCTGAAGAGTAGCAGAGAACATTCAGACTCTAGTTCAACTCAGTTTTTAGAGCATAACTGCGTCAGTCAGTTACAAGAATCTGCATAAGAAGAGGAAGACTTCTGAAATGATGAACATGGTGGACGAAGGATGACTGTTATCTGGTACTGGGGTTACAGGGAGAAAATAAATCTTTATGAGAAATTTGATATTAAAGGCAGTTAGAGAAAGCCTTGTTCAAGACTTATAGATGGGGAAACTATGAATTATCCCGTTTTATAGACATAAAGAAGGCACTGTGCCCACAGAGACTTTACACTGCCACCTGAGGGAGTAAAAGTCATGCTCCAATGAGCAATGTTTGCTTTATTTTTTTATTTTGTAGGATGTGTGATGGAATTAAAAGATATTTTTGAAGAAAAAAAAAATATGCTGGCTTACCAAAATCGGTAGGGAACAACTTTGGATGTCTGGAGTATGTGTATTTTGTGCTATGGTGACATGTCGTTCTGTTTTCCTTTGCAGGACAACTAATGCCGTTTCTGATGAGTGGCGTGTTTTCAAAAAAATAATTTTTTTATATTCCCATTTTGTAAGTTTTTCTTTGTCATTTTTGTCACCAGCCCTGAGATCTGTGTTGGGAAATGTTGTGGGATGGTCTGTGGTAATAAAAAGACTTATGCAATGGCCTCTGACCTCAGTAGATGTTGTGATAAGTCTGGTGTCTGATGCAACAGAATGAGCTCAACAAGGAACAAAAGCCAGGGAGTCTGAAAATAAACATTAATAACTGGGGGACAAATATTTAGGTTTATCTCACAGTTGACTTCTGTTCTACCCATGAACAAAAGCTTAAGTGGGAACATAATAATAATAATACTGAATTCTGAAAGGCCTTTAAACTACAAAAAAAAAAAGACTTAGCAACTGTGGTGGGGTGGTAAATACTGCCTCCTAGTGGTTTTTAAGAATACATCCAGTATTAGGGAGCAAAAACGTACAATTACTTTCAGCACTCCAATCCATCCTTTTATTGTTATTAGATTACATAGAAAATTTTTCCTTAATAATAGCTGTCAAAAAACTGGAAGGAGGCATTAGAAGACACGACGTGATGTCTTCTTCACTCATCGGCCTGTAGCAGTTCCTGACGTCGCAGTGGTAGCAGTGGTAGACATCTTCTTCAGGGTCCTGTTCAACTGTAGGGATTTTGTAAGACACACAAGAGGGGACCATTAGTCCTGTAATCAAAATCTTTTCAGTGCAGGGCAAACCAAAGAAGCCAGTGATGTTTTTCATTTTAATGACAACTTTTTTCCAAACTTTTTCTATTTCAATTAGATTATTACACCTTGTAATAGTTAGCAACTGAAACATTACATATTTTGCCCATTCAGAGGCATTATGGATGATTACTTACCTCCTCAAACTTGTGGATCTGTCTGATGAAAAAGTCTCCATACCGACGAGCGACTTTGGTGTCAGCAATGTGGATCATGTCCTGTGGAAAAAATGTCATCAAACAAAGTACAACAAGCCACATAAATCACATGAATATAAATTATTTTCCTGCTTACTGTTTTTATCTGTATACTGTCTGGCTCGTGTGTGTGTGTGTGTGTATAAAAAAAAAAAAAAAAAAAGGAAAAATAAGAAAAAAAAAAAAAAAGAAAACAACAAATAAATAAAAAAAAAAAAAAACAA
>VVHJ01020602.1:60801-71558 GCA_015107715.1 Tylochromis polylepis
GTGTGTGTGTATAAAAAAAAAAAAAAAGAGATGGACTGATCCGATATACAGTATCGGTCTGATCCTGACCTAAATTACTGGATCAAATATCGGGGAGAAATAAAAAATGTAATCCGATCCATTAAATATCACAAAAGCACCACAAAACTTGCGACATGTCGTAACCCAGGTAGTGACCTTAGCACGTCGGAGCAGTGTGCGTCACGCTGCTTAATTTTACCCGCACTAAACATCAGAGGCTTTCCTCAGAGCCATCAGCCCTGTGACATGCTATTTAAACAGCAGCACAGAAACATCAAAGAGAGCACTTTCATTTAAAAGATGTTCACCTTGTCAATGTAAAAGTCGACCTCTGACGCAGACTGGAACTCTCCGTCCAGTGCTGAGATGCCACTGGTCCACACCAAATTCTTCATCTTGTGTTTGAAGACGAGCAGCTGAATGCGGAACTCCTGCTCTGTCATGTCCAGAAATCCAGCCAGCTTGGCTACTGGCATGGTGGTGTACAGCTTCAAGAAGCTACAATGACATATTGTGACTTAGATGACATGTATAAGCACTCAGACACAATCTAATAGTTTATGTAAAGGATTTAAATATGTAAAGTGTGGCAAAAAGTTTGGAGGAGATACAAAGAAAAAAAACAACCCCCGATTCAGAATATTTTTGTACATTACTCCAGCTTTCACAGGTAAAACTACAACCTCCACATACTCAGAAGTTGGTGGACTCACCTTCGAATGGTGGAGAGCTGAGCCTGCTGCTGCACCTCCTCAGCAAAGACCTTCAACTGCTGTTGAAAAGGTTCTTTGTGGTAGTTCGGGTGGACGTTGTCGTAGTTTGGCACTACAGGTGACAAGAACTTGGGACAGGCAAAGCTGAAGAGCTCCTCAAACACCTGCAGATCTCTGAGATGGTAAAGGTAACATTTGTGTCAAAAGAAATGTTGGCGGCTACGGCCACGAATGCTGACAATGTCATACATTACTGATGGCGCACACATCCCAGAAGCAAAGCTCCACATTTTATTGTACATAATAGAAAATCATAACAGTAAAACAGAAAAGGACTGACGCACGACTTCAGCAAATTTGCTGTAAAGCAAGGTAGTGAGTGTAGGTTTTACCCCTTTTGCATACGCAGCATCTTATCTCCGTACTTCTCCCTCAGCTGGGTGTGGATGCTCTCATCGATGCGCATCGGGTACATGGTCAGAGCGATAGCCAGCAGGCCGTGCATCTGCTCATTTTGTTTGTTAATCTGAAGAAAACATACAGGTATTATGACACCTGATCCAAACATAACACTGTTCATCCAACAGAATGAGAGTGCCTGTTTATTATTCATGTGTTAAAGCATTTTAAAGCAAATCAACACATCCCAAATGCTGTGGTCTGAAGTTCTCTGACTATGTTCTGTACAGGCATAAGTAAAAGAACCTATAACTAAAGCTAAGACAATGTCTAAAAACCACTGCTGTTACTGACCATCTCATATTTATACGTTGACCTCTGGAACATGTTTCTTGTTCTCTGGATATAGAGCAGGATGTTAGCAAAGACTCGAATAGCATCCTGGTAGCGCCTCATCATAAGGTAGGCAAAACCCACATAGTAATATGTGGTGATTTGGCACTCTGGAACACGCGAGTACATACTCTGAAAGACAGTGGGAAAAAATATATGCAGAAATATGAATTACAGAGCAAACGAGCAGTTTTTTTTTTAATGTTTAATTTCAACAGATCAACCAAATTTGTTATTAAAGTTATTTTAATATAAAGTTAACTTTAAACTTAATTGAAATGAACTATTTGACTCCGTGCTACTGAAGAATGGAGAACTTTAAATTATTATAACTTTTATTCATTGTTAATGTGTCAGGTAAATTAATGAGTTTCTTCTTTTTTACTGCAACTTCACTTTGCACACATTAAATTTCATGAACACCACCTGATAAAGACTGATAAAGCAGAAACTGTGCTGAGTCAAATTATCTCAAGAATCCTCGGAGAATATCGTTTTTGTTTTTTATTAAAAACATCAGCATCTGTCAGCATTGTATCAGTCCTTCTATGACAAGAGGAAACAACAACAACAACAACATATTTCCATATTGATAATCAATCCCAGCGCTCATCATCATTAGTGGGAGTAGACCAGACCTCTACCTACATGAGGTGTTAGATAAGGTCGTACCTTCTTATTGAGCTCAATGTTCTCCAGGACTTTGATGGCCTGGTAATAGTCACCAAGCAGAGAGTGAAGCCTCAAAAGCCCAACCAAGCTGAAGTAACCCAACATCTTGTACAGGGAGTGACGTCCATATTCTCCAGCCACGCTTTCTGGGTCTCCTGCATTACAAGAACACACAACATGTTCACAACCTGTACACTCCTGGACTTTAAAGCCTTAAATTGACATAATTCAAGATTTTTAAATAATTAGGTTTCTATGAATACTCCATCTTTTCTTTAAATATCATAAAAAACACTCTTCTTTACCTCCACTCGTATAGACCTCAAGCTGACGGTTGATGTTGCTCTTGTCCACCAGGGAGTGGAGAACATTGAGAACACTGTGGACGTTCCAGATCTTTGGGTTGCTCCTCAGGAATTCAATTTCCTCCTCAGATTTTTTGGCTGTCTTACAGCGGTACTGACTGAATGACTGGAACTGAAGGTGGAAGAGATGTCTGTTAGTGGATTTTAAATATGCTTTCTAGACTTTCTAGCCATTTGGACTAGTAATCATTAAAGAGTGTGAATATCTTGATTAATATGTCACCTATCTGGTGCGTAAAGCAATGATAACATGAACAACATCAGCCCTTCTCTTTATTTTGATCTTATTGATTGTTGAGCATGCACTCTAAAAACAATGTAATGTACCTGGTAGATAAACTCATCAATGATGTCCCAGAGCCACTGGTTTGGCAGCTCCAAGGGGGCCGGACCATCAGCATCTGTTTAGAGTCAACAATGTTCTCATATAGCTGCTGTTTTTACACTAACAACAACGGGTAGGAGAAAATGTATGGACAATTTGTGCTACTTACTGAGAATGTAGTTAAAGAGGTTGCAGTAATTGTAGTAGGACTCAAATCTCTGGTCCAAAGTTGGTCCACCCTGATTATACAGAAAATAGTTTTTTCAACCAAATTCTAGAAACATTTTTGCACAGTGATGAAAAAGACCCAGACGACTGTGCATATTTAGCAGCTACTCACGCTGACTTTAGCATAGATGTGTCTGTAATAGAGTTCCTTGTAGAGAATGAGAAATACAGCATCTGCAAAACACAAGAGACAAAAACAACATGAAACATCTCCACTGGACCACACAGAGAAAGGCCTTTAACCGACTTAAAATCTTAAATATATAAAATAAATAATAATAATATTCTTAAGAGGTGCAAGTTTATATGTTTTTAATTAAAACACTCAAACAATTAAAGAATTAAAAAGATACCATCTCTACAAATTATACTGTCCATACAAAACCAAAAGTAGAACAGGTAATGGATGACGCTCTCACCATTGCCAACAAGTGATGCGATGGCCTCAGCCTCTGGCCAGGGAGAGGTCTTGAAGAAACGGTCAGTCAACTTGTTCCAGCTGAATGGGTAAGGGGATGAAAAAGTCAGCACATTAATCACACACATGGTGTGAGAGTTATGCGCACAGAGTTAAGTTTACCTGTTCTCATAGACATCCTGGATCTCGTAGATCTTCTGCTCAATGCTCTCGCTAGACACCCGGTTGGACTGCAGCTCATAAACCTTCTGGTCAATCAAGTCAGAGATGGTTTTGTGGAAATACTGCAGAAAGTTCTTGATCACCTCTGGGATGACATGGTAGGTCTGCTGCTCATACTGCCTCTCATAGGCCAGGTCTGCTTTAGGGTCACCTGCAAGGAAAATTAAAAGAATATCCTTTCATCTGCTCTAAAAAAAAATTACTTATGTTGTGTATGTTTGTGTTATATACTGACTGACTAAACAAGAGGATTGTATCTGTGAAAAGAGAGAGCACGAGTATATAAAAGGGAGGATTATGTGTATACTTACCAGTGTGCAGGTCGTAGTCGTTTGTGTAGGAGTAAGGATCGTACTGTAAGGAAACAAAGCAGTCAGACATTTGTTGCTGATACATCTACAACATCTGCCCAGCGAGAAGCGACCAATTGATCGATTATGTAGCGACATCTTCTAATATTAAAAATTAACTACAAAGAGTTACAGACAATTAGCTAGTTGTTCTGGTTGCATTTTTTTAAAGCAGGGGTTAAGAGTAATTTTATATCACACTAACTCATTTAAGCCACTGTTATACTATGCCGGTGGAGTCGAGCTAGCTATACAGCTACCTAGCTAACAGTGTGTGTTACCTAGCTAACAGTGTGTCACTGTTATTGTAGTCAAAACGTTCAAATGTCTGAAGGAGGAAATGTGTACTTACATCCTCTTCGTCGTGGTATGACATGGTAATTAGCTATTAGTCCAAGCTAGTTAGATGCTGGAGTGGAAAAGGAGAATGTGTGCTCAGTTAGCTGCCGCCGCTAAACCACGCAGCTGGCGGTGGAGAGACGAGAAGAAGCGGAAGGAAGTAGCTGTGACGTAGGAGTGGCACGCATTGTTATCGGAGCACTATGGGAAATTGAGTTTTTTGTTTGCGAATAGAATCACTCGATTCTCAAACTTTCGCATGTCTGCTCTAAAAGCTATTTCGAACAAAAAAGATGTAGAAGGTGGTGAACTTAAAAACGAATAACGATTTCTTTCCACTTTTTTTCTTCTGAAGTTTCCCTTAGGGAATAAAAACTCTGTAACTGAGAACAAGAGCAAGCTAGGGCTCTTCGTGAATAGGGTTTCATAAATGTGTTTTATGAACCTCATTGTTTTGCTAGTGTCTGTTCGTGAAACACGGCTTCTGTCTATTTGTTTACAACTGTGCTTTTTACTCACCATAATGTAGTGTAAAGATGACTAATGATACTAATTAGGCTATACCAGTTTTGACCAAAGATATTTTCGGGAAACAAACGGAGGAATCCCTTTCTAGTGAAGGGCTTGTTGAGCAGATACTGAAAAACAAACCACGACGAAGAATAGATATAATTTGATATAGGCCCTATGTTCTTATTTTTTCATGTTTCTTTGATTCTTGCACAAAAAAATGTATGTTAAAAACTCAGCCTAATATTTCTCAGTTTTCATAAATCTCAACTTGTGGAGAATACAGTACGCGGAGTTCTGGCAAACGCAAAAGTCAGAATTAATGTGTAGAATTTAGAAATCCCCGACAGCTATTTGACCATATGGTGTATTGACCAGGCTGTGAAGACTATCATCTACCGTGAGGTGGCGTTATAGTCATAATGGGACTCTGAAACGCTATTAAAAAGAAACATTGCACCAGTGGCCGTGGATTCGGCGAACGGATAGTTATTGGGAAGAAATTGCAAACTGGTTCGTGCTCATACAGCATATAGTTACAATGCTGAGAATGGTTTAATACCAATAAATGTGCTATTGTGTGTTATATAATGTGATCAAAGGGACATATTGTTACATTACTTTTGCCAAAATATTTGTTATTCTAGGACCCCTTGTTTTTTTAATCTGTATTGTGTGAAACTCGGGGGCTTGTCTAACTTTGTTTTGAGAACTGTATATAGCCGGATAATCAAAAATTTAAATGTGATTGGACATGTGTCCACCAGACGAAAATTTATTTGCTGATCCACCTAGCAGACAGAACACTTTCTAACCCCTTCCTGTGTTTTCTCTTTACTGGCGTTGAGCATCCTCACACTACTTTCTTACGTGAAAGAGAAGAATACCTGACGTGTTTGGCTCAACTACCAGCAGCTGACGGCGTAAGCTTACGCCTACCTGACTGACTACCGGCTGGGGAACCGCCTGCATCCGATAAGGGATCTAGTCCACAGAATCAAGTAGGCAGAAAGGGGGTGTGGAGAAACGACGCTGAGTTAAAGAGAGGGAGAAAGAGATACCGAGGGAGGGGAAAAGGTCAGGGACACGGGGGGGGGGTTTATCGGACTGCCAGAAATAAGGAGCGTGCCTACACAAGTGCCTACACAAACGGGCTGGCAGACGAAACCAAGGAAACGACGTGAAATACACCAACGACCCCCACTGACTTCTTCGAAAGGACTGGTGCGGATTTTAAACCATTTTTGACTTCTCCCAAAGACAGTTTTGCGCCTAGGTGAAGTCCTGCCAACACGATTTTGGACCGTGCGTAATTTGGAGAGTTTATTACCACGCCGCGTCAGGATGCGCATCTGTCCACTGCTGGTCTTCCTCTGTCTACTGTGCGCTGGACGCGCTCAGAAGTTCTCCGCTCTCAAGGTATGAAGAGGCACTTAACTCCCGGAATGAATGTCATTCCGTTTCATGAGTAAAAGATGTTTAAAGGGGGAAGGATGTGCTTGTGCTTTCTATGCCTAAAATTACAAAATTCACAATCTGGAAATATCTTTTGATATAAAAGAAATAGTTCGAAAGCACCCTTTTTTAAAAGTCAAGCTTCTTGTGATCTATTTAGTCTAAGAATCTGAAATATAAAATATTCAATATCTATAAAGAAGCATTTGAAGTCAGTCACTACTACGATCTGCCACATGCTTACACCGAAGTCTGAGTCTGAGGTAATCTCACTGTAAAAGAAGTGGGCTGTATTAGTTGAATGCTTTATATGTGGCAGAAATCCATTTTAGAGCTCAAGAGAGCATCAAGTAGAGCTGTGCACTGAGAAAATTGCTCTGTGTTTTTTTGTCAGTCGTGTAAACTGAGCGCGACAGCTTTTCAGAGTGTTGGCACAGCAAAGGCTATAGGTTTATAGCTGTAAGAAGTTGGCTGGTGTGCAGCAGAACCTTTGCAGGTTTGGTTTTGCTGCTTTAACCTGCCCGCCAGCTTCTTGGCTCTGCTGCCTTTCTGTCTGGTTTGCTCTTGTTGTTCTAGTTGCTCTTCAGAGGCTGAGCTGCCGGGGTCTTTGCATTAAAGCACATGGCATTGTTTACAGCAGCATCCTCTCCATCTTACATTAAACTCTGACAGAAAGTGCATCTTCTGGGGAATTTCATGGCCACGATCAAGTGCAGGTACAGTGCTAAAGGACGCTTAATAGAGAGTGGAATGTGCATTGTCAGAGGCTCCCACTCTTGATTTAGAGGCTGATGTGACAGCCACCTCTCCCAGCACCAGTATTTATGGTTCTGGAGAAGATGCCTCGGTATCCAATTGGAAACAAATGGCCATGAGTTGTTAACCTTCAGGTGAAGGGTCGGAGATCGTTTCTCCCTGACGGCACTACAGAGTTGTGGAATGTGGGAGGAAGTGTTGTACTGAGCAGATGCTTCACTGAGTTAATACACACAAACACACACACGCACCAAGGCTGCAGATAATTAATGTGAGGAGCATTTCTCTATATGTGACATGGTTGGTACCATTTACCTGTCAGTTAACAGAAAAGTTACACAGGTGTAGCTGTGTTTGTGGTTGTTTTGATATGACACATTATCCGCTGTGCTCTGGAGAGGAGTCTAAGAACGAGAAACTTCTCTACTTTGTTGCGTGCCTCAGTGTAATTTTGTTTCACATTGTGTCCCATACATCGTAACACTGGTTTATCAGACTGTCTTTAGTGGAATAGCACATAAAACTTTCTTTTACAAAGAAGGTTGCAAGTGATTAATAGCTTATTGTCTAACATATACAGGAGAGACCATTACTGGTTAAAAGAAAATGTCTGCATGTTATATTTTGTGCATATTTGAGGTCAGACAGGCAGTTAAATATATGAGATATTTGCTCAGGGTTATTCATGAGACTGATTTTTTTCCATTGTTTATGGAAATATGAAATAGTGTGTGAGAAGATGAGGGCACATAGAATAGTGGCGGCCTCGTTTTCAAATCTTTATGTAGAAATGAAGTGCTTTTCTAAAATTTTCCACCTGCTCAAAGAGGCGTGTTTCATTATCACATGACTACCACTGGCCTTTTGCAACACCTCCTTTTCTTTTTAACATCTTTCAAAGCAATTAAATGCCTTTTTCCTTTGATTGAGTTAGTAGGCTGGTTAAAGGCTGACACTTTCTTCCCTTTCCAACATGCTGGAAACTAATGATCCCCTTTGCATCCTAGCATCCACGCAGGAAACTCCCGGCAAGGGCATTTAACACGTTTGCCACAGCTCTCAGCTGGGGCCCCCATTGACCCTGTGAGGCTGTGGTGTGAGGGGCCTCTCAAGGCGCTGGAAGCAGGGGCCTCCCAGCCCAGAAGGCTCTTATCAGCCTACAATGCGCTCTCTGCTGGAGGTTCGCCTCCTCCATACCCCATTCAATCCCACAATGCCGTCGAGCCAGGGGGAGGTAATAGGATTTGATTTGTATGCTGGTTGATCTTAGAAAAAAAAATTTCCCTTACACTCCACCCGCCTCGCCCTCTCTTGCCTGTCTCTTGTTCTTTTGCCAACCTCCTGTATTATTTGAGCAGATGCAAAAAGCATCTTCCAAGAGAGATCACACAAAGAACAAAAGAAAAAAAAATCATGAGAGAGGCCAAATAAAGAGAAAGACAAACAGAGAAAGTGAGCGCCAGATGCCTGCAAGTAGACGGGAGTGGGATTTGAGCAATAAATTGATTTGAGTCAAAATGCGTGTTCAGACTTGCACGAGTCTCCTTTTATGATAATTCAGGGTGGAAGTCTGTGCCGCATGTAGCTGAGGCAGAGGCCATCCATCACTCTCCACCATGTTCCTGTGCATGATGACGGTGTCGACTTGGAGAGGCTGGAATGAGACATCAGGGGAGTGTCGGGGCTCTGCCTCAGCCTCACCCATCCATCACCACAGGCAAAAAACACACAGAGATCTGTAGCAGAGCGCTAACTACAATTAGGTGTACACAGGAGGAAGAGGCCCTCAAAACACTATTAGTGTCTGAAGCTTCTTCCTCTCCCTCACTTTCACATCTTATTTGTTTGTACTTCCTTCAGTGTGGCCAACTTTGAAATGACTTTGAAATAAATACTCGGATGTCTGAAACTGAGTCTGGGTGGTTGATTTCATGGGTGGCTGATTTCATGATTTCAACTGTGTTTTTCCATGCTGCGTTCTTGGAGCTTCACTGTAAACTTGCTGGAGCTTGGCACTATGCTGTGTGTGCTGGAGAGCAGACTTCTAGCAGGATGCTGGGCTGCTGAATGACTCTGTTTGCGATGTCAGTCTGCTGGCTGGCAGGGGCTGATGCTGGTGTATTGGGAGTGCATTGGCTGTGGCAAGTGCTGGACAGTCACCACCAAGTGGGGCTGGATGCACTAAGACACCATCAGTGTAGTAATTGGCTTCAGAACTGTCTCGATGTGAAGGGGGAGCCACGAGAGACTTTGGGTGTTGAATAAGTATGCCCTCCTTACCTGTGTGTGAAGCTAGTAGCACTGGAGAGAACAGGAAAAGAAGGGAGGGAGGATTGTACCAATGGGACTCTGTCAGTTAAATGCAATGATGCAAATAATTAAAACAGCTGAGAGACACATGAGGGAATAGGGGCAGGACATGTAAGATCTTGTGTTTATTAAGAGAGCAAGCCAAACACATAAGCAGCCAAAAATAGAACCCCTTAAGTGTTTAGTTGAAGACAAACAGTGCAGATGTTTGTTTCAAATTCAGTCTTGATTTCGTTAATATGTTCTGAACAGGAATCGTCTTCACAGATCAATTAAATTCAGTTTCATTCATATAGCACCAAATTATAACAACCATCACCTCATGGTGCTTTATGTTGTAAGGCTAAAGAGCCTGCAATGACAGAGAGAAAACTCCAACAATCAGACCAACTCTCTATTAGCAAGCACTTGGCAACAGCGGGAAGGAAAACTCCTTTTTAACAGGAAGAAATCTGTAGCAGAACCAGGCAGCCATCTGCCACAACTGGTTGGGGATAAGGGGAGGAAGACAAGGCAAAAGACACGCTGTGGAAGAGAGCCAGAGATTAATAAGAACTAATGATTAAATGTAAAGTGGTATATAAACAGAGTTAGAAGATGTGAGAGAGGAGGAAATGTTCAATGCATCATCGGAAGCCCCCAGCAGCCTGGGCCAACAGCAGCATAACTAAGAGAGGGTTCAGGGACACCAGATCCACCCCTAACTATAGGATTTATCAAAAAGGAAAGTTTTAAGCCTGATCTTAAAAGTAGAAAGCGGTCCAAACTGGGAGCTTGTTTGACAGAAGAGGGGCCTGAAAGCTGAAGGTTCTGCCTCCCATTCTACTTTTAAATATCTTAAGAACATCAAGTAAGCCTGCAGTCTGAGAGCAAAGTGCTCTATATTGATTAGGTATCAATTAGAGAGAGCAAACATATAATGGATAATTTCCCCAGTTCTGCTTTAACAGGATAACTGTTTTGAATGCTTTATACCAAAGTAATATCTCTGTGACATGTCATTACAGACAGTAAGAGTAAGACCTCTTGTTTATTTTCAGAACAACAGACTATAAATGAATGTAGCCCCAGAAATCAGTTCATCTCCTCTACATTGGGACTGTATAAAGCTTCTTGTCTTCCTCGTGACAGTGTTATACTTACCCGTTTAAAATTTTGATTCATTCCAACATATTCTTCTTCCCCCTCACAGCTCCTTCTTCTAATGTGTTTGAACGGGCCAACCATCTCTGATCTACCCATTGGGAGATTTATGAGCATGGTTGACAGAGCGTATCTGTG
>VVHJ01020604.1:1573-13039 GCA_015107715.1 Tylochromis polylepis
GACGGGGACAGTTTTTTTTCCCCTTACGCACAATTTTTTGCTCCGTCATACAGTCACCCATTTGAAGATCTTTCAGTAGTTCTTGTCACGTTGAATCCTCTAATTTTTTTGAGTTTTTTTTGACCGTCTTCGTATGCGTACCAAGCGGAAACACAGACAATGGTGTGGCACGTGGCGATCAAGTAAACCGATTTCAGAAAATTTTTTTCTATTTTCGTCAGACGCTGCTTGCCCTCAGGACTAATGTTGCAATTCTGGAGGTGAATATTGTTGTGCCGGTGGAAGAGATTATACGGCGCAAAAAGAAAATGAAAACAAAAAAGCGAGGCTCTCGAGCAGGCATAAGAAACCAGTTGAGGAGACGAGGAAGAAGGCATCTGCTTCGAATAATCCCGTTATCAAACGTGAGATCCCTCAACAATAAAATGGGTGAGGTATTACTACGCATGAAGTCAGCTGGCAGTGGACTGTGTATGTTTGTTGATAAGAACTGGGCTACACAATTTACCACAACTGAGCGGCTGCAGATCACATACTGAACACCTACAATTCTGTGCTGGCACAATCAGCCAGTATTGATTTTGGAAGACTTTACTACTCTGTCTCTTGCAGCACACTTTCTGAACTTACAACAATACATTAACTGTCCAACTCGTTCTACAAGGACTCTTGACTTATGTTATGGTAATATTAGTGACACTTATAAAGCGGCGTGCAAGCCTCCTGTTGGAAATCGGACCATAACGTCATTCATCTGCTTCCTAAATACAGACATCTAATAAAGAGGGTAAAGCCTACAGTGAAAACTATACAAGTCTGGAATGAGGAAAGTGAAAGAAGATTAAGAGACTGTTTTAGATCAACAGATTTCTTTGACACAATTAACGAGTCACATGAATTAACTGATTGCATTACATCATATATACAATTTTGTGAGAAATCTGTGATTCAAACTAGAAAATTAACAGTGTTCACAAATAATAAGCCGTGGCTGACAAAAGAGCTCAAGGTTCGTCTCAATGGAAGAAAAATTGCATTTCTAAATGGTAATACTGTAATCTTTTATGGTAAAAGGAGAGAAATTAGGTCTAAGATTAAGAGGGCAAAGATTGATTTAAAAAATAAGGCTGAAACTCAGTTCTCCACAGGGAACCCTCATCAGGCATGGGAGGGTCTTAACAGGACGATGGGGACGGCTCCTAAGGGCCAAGTGTACCACTGTCAGTCATCTGTCTCTCCTTCGTGAATAATTTGAATAATTTTTATGCTCGTTTTGACACTGAAGAGTTTAAAGAAAGGACTAGTACTATATTGGCTGATGTAGCCCAGAGCCATTCACCTGTCTGAGGAAAAAGGTTGGTAAATGTTTGTCTATGATTAAGCCATATAGAGCACTTGGGCCGGACTCTCTGCATGGACACATTTTTAAAGTGCGCTTAGCACAGCTGAAGGGGGTCTTGACCAAACTGTTTCAATTTTTATTAAATACTTGTACAGTTCCTAGAACATGGAAGACTTCTATATTTAAGCCACGTCCCAAAAGGCCAGATCCCAAAGCCCTTAGTGACTTCCAGTGGCCTTGACCTCTGTACTGGCTAAATGCAGGCATGTGCGGGGGGGAGGGGCTTGAGCACCTGCCCCTTTCCTGATGGGTGCCCTAAGTGCCCTTTTCTTGAGGCATTTTTTTGTGTGTGTGCATGTGGTGTCTCGCCTGTGCCCCTCAGCCATAACATTTAACTATCAATCACAATTTTGCCAAATAAAAGGAGCTGGCTTGCATCAGTCACATGATGACCATTAACCAATGCTCGCCCTTGATGGCAGACCGTGCTGGTTACGAGCTCGAAAAGACCACTCGCATTTTTTGCCAACTGGGCGGTGCGGAGCTGCAGGGGAAACACACAAATTAATTTGGGGACGCAAACCGATGCAACGAAAACCAGCAAGTAGGGAGTACAGCGTACACTATAGTCCGTAGCACACAGGAGTATTGGGTTATTACATACACGCTGGAAACAAATGAGCGTGCTGTGTGCGCGCAACAGCGCAACAAAACATTACCTGTCCTTTTATTAACTGCACAAGTAGTGCTGGTCATTAGCTGCTAGCTAGCTGGGTAAGGGTGTCATGGCTCTGTATCTCTGGCCACTGCTTTAGGGAAAATATTTTGTTTTAAAGTAAGTTACAATGCTTTCCCCACCTTTCTAAAGGGCTTATATTTCACTAAAAACAATCTCATATGCATATCCACATAATTATGGATTATTATGATTACGATATTCAAAAACACACACACTCTGTATTTTAAAGAAAATACATTAAGAAACAGATTACATTAGATTTATATTACAAATGTGATATGCTGATTTTACAGCAGTAAAGTTATTGTATCTCTACAGTTTAAACATTTAATAAACTTTCTGCCTGCACAGGGTGGATAGTCAAACAAGCTGAATCATCATAAATACATTATTTTATATTTATTACTTTATTTTTTTTTAAAATTCTTATTGCTTTATTATTATAGCACTAGGAATAAACAATAAGGGAAGGATTCTGGATCAGCACCAGGACGCAAACTTGTGGCCGTAGTATATACAGTATTCTGGAGAAGGTATAAAATGTGACTGTGTGTGCATGTGTGTGTTTTATGTGTATAGATTTTTTTTTGTTACGGTCTTACCCTACCATGACAACCCTTTTCTTTTCCCCTACTAATATTCCGGTTTCATAACACTTCTTTATTGAGCTACCATGTCTCCTATGGACGTTTTAATGTCTAAAGTCTCAGACCAACACAGCCCTGCCCTCCAGCACTATCAGCAGCAGGAGCAGCAGCAACCCCTCAACACCAACACTGAACCCCATCAGGTAAAACATGGGCTACGTTTGCTTTGCATTGTCCCCACCTGAGGACAGTGATATAGTAGATATATTAGATTCTTGATGAATGTAGATTGTTGTTCTTCAGCCTGGTTCTGTGTGCCCCTTTTTAACTTTGAACACCCGCCCCTTCAAACATCTCTGCAAAGGCCTGGCTAAATGTATGGTTAGTAAACATCTCACCTCTGCTATAGTGGATCAGTTGGAGCCTATGCAGTATGCAAATAAATGACCAAGCGGCACAAAAGATGCAACAATTTGTTTTAGTTAATACAGTTACACATCACTTACAGCAAACAGATGCTCAGGTAAGAATTTTATTTGCTGATTTGACTTCAGCCTTCAGTACAACGAGGACACACATTTTATTTCAGCAGTTAATTAATATGGGGTCAACTCCAGGTCTGATTCACTGGACTAGAGATATTCTCACTGATCGTTCACAGAACGTTTGTATTAATCATGTTTTATCTGGTGAAATTATTGTTTGTACCGGAGCCCCTCGTGAGTGTGTCCTTTCACCATTGTTATTTTCTGCTTATGTAAATGACATGCAGCTCCAGGATAGGCACGTGAGAAAGTTAAAATATGCTTATGGTATGGCTATTGTTGGTCTCTTTCATATGAAATCGAACACTAACTATTTCTCTCAGGTACGTAGGTTGGAAGAATGGTGTAAATCTCATCATTTGTTGGTTCATGTCGACATCTGTTAAAGATGGGTGTTGACTATTACTATAGGATTAGATCTGGCTCACTGCACACTAAAACATATGGTCATATGACATCAGAGGGACTGCAATATCTTACCTCTGTGTGTTCAACCACTTGTGAAAAATTCCTTCCACTGGCTGGCAGACCTGTCATCCCCAGTCTTCGATAAACAAAGAAGGGTGGAACAAAGTTATACTTGCCCTGTTATATGACCCCAAACCACTTCAGCATAGTTCACAACAATACTTAGCATGCCTTTATCCTACCTGAAGTACTTCATGGCAAATTCAGCCATCGGTGAGTTCCCCTCGAAGTTGAGGACTGAGCCCTGCAATGAGCTCTGTTGTGATCTCTGGAGAGATCCATGCACCAAGCCGTGGGGCGAAGCCTCTCTTCTGGGCTGCTTTAAATTAGGGCTGCCCATGCGTTTGCTGATGAGATCCGGAGCTGGAGCTTTGGGTGGGCTGACAGATGCAGTGTTCCTCATGCTTTTCCTCCTGTCATCTTTGGGGTTTAGATTGAGACAGTGGTAGTCTGGGGTTGCAGATGGCTGGGTGAGGTCTTCTGCAAAAAGACCAGAACGTCCTCCCTTGCTGCCAAAACGCCAGCCTGGTGAAACAGACAAAAATGTTATTAGACTGGAAACGATGAAAATAATATTTGTCTTCAAAACTAACATAAACGTATGACTACAATTCAAGTCATGACTTTACCTGGCTGAAGCCCCTCCATTGGCAGCAGTTTGATTATATCACCCTTATTGAAGCTGAGTAGACTCTTGTCATCTGTCACAAAACTCTTCAGGGCAACTACGTGGTTTGAGTCCTAAAGGGAGGAGTGAAAGATGCACTAAAATTGATGAGGCTCTAAAAACAAGGAGACTGTCAACATAAGCTAAAAACCTTTAAAATGATAGATCACGGAATGAACTATGGTTATAAAAAGAGTACCTTGATGAGTTCCTGGATAAACAGCTGAATCATAGCAATGATCTGAGGAGCCCTGGGTGACTGCAACACCAGTTTTTCACTCTTCAGCTCCAGTTCCACTGTGTCTTCACCCTGAAGGTCAGCTGACAGCACCTCTGCAAAACTTTATTCATGAAGGCCCAAGTTAGCATTTAGTGCACTAAACAACAGCAAGAATGAATTAAGATATCAAACAAAGATATCAGCAAAAACTTCCATTAGTAACAGCACACGAGACCTGTGACAGTTATTACCATAGGAACTTAAACAGTGGAACAATATAGCAGCTGATATCTTGGAGACTAAAGGAGCGTGAACTTTGGACTGCACTTGAAAGCCACATTATGAAAACAACTGACAGGCAAAGTTTCTAACATTTGTTTTCGTGGCCATGGGTGTGTTTTTAGCTGAGCTGCAGGGGGAGAGGTGGTGTTGGCCAATTTAGGGGGCAGTTCCAGGTCAGGCTGGCTGGCATATTTTGCTAATGAGGATGATAAATAAATAAATAATATTTTAGGATGATAAATAATGAACCGATACATTACATATAGATAATTACATTTTATATCATTTGTTTAAGAGGTATATTATGGATCCAGATGAGATTTTTTATTTTAATATTAAAACTGGATAGTATGTAGAATGTACATGTACAGTGAGAAAGTAATTAAAATAAATACTTTACTCTCATGTGAATTTGTGCATGCAAATGCTTACCTGTAACCTTTGAGCAGCCGGAGATGTTTGGGGTTTATCCCCAGAGCCTTCACCATCTTGAGGAGACGAATGCCGCGATGAGACACACCCAACACCTGGGCATCCCCACTGTCTGGCTGCATACAGACAGGAGATGCTTGCAAATAAATATCTGTAAGAAGTGAGTGTTGTGATTCTACTCTAATGCACTTTAAACTACGCAGCTCATGACTTTAGTGTCTCAAACAAGCCCCAGTATCTCAGTGAAATACCCCTGAACATACTGTATATGTTATTACAATAAAAACATCAAAATGGGCAGAAACAATCCAGAGTGATGTTACTTCACCTTTAAATAATGGAATATAAACCTGAACTCATCAATCTGACAATCTTACTTTTCATATGGTGCAGTGCTCCAGCTGACACCACAGAGATACTCAACAAATCAGAAAGTAATACCACCTCATGGTGATCGCTGCATACTCTACACACATTTTCCCATCCCTGCCATGTGTTCATGCATACAGATGCCAGTAACGTGGTTGCAGTATTTCAGGATCTAGTTAATACTAAGGAAGGGGCGCAAAAATAAACTTTGTTTGAAGAGGGAGATCGTTTCAAAACAACGACCAATATCACCAAACAGACAACTTTATGCGCAATTTGACTCATAATCTGTCTGCTAACTGTGCTGCATCACTTTGAATCATATCTATCTAATAGACTCCAATTTGTTCATGTACACAGATAAAGGTTAATTATGGAAATCCACAGGGCTCAGTGCTAGGACCAATTCTGTTTACATTATACATGCTTCCCCTAGGCAGTATCATTAGAAGACATAGTATACATTTTCACTGCTATGCAGACGACACCCAGCTCTATCTGTCCATGAAGCCAGATAACACACACCAATTAGTTAAACTGAAGGAATGTCTTAAAGACATAAAGACCTGGACGACCTTTAATTTCTGGCTAGTTAGAGGCCCTATTCAGATGATCAACGACGCTGACTGCTAGAATAAGATCTTATCTTAATCACGTACAAAAATGTACGTGATTAACAAAGGTTGTGTGAGAAAATCCAGGTAGATTTGCAGCTACTGAAATATTGAAATATATATATAAATATATAATGAAATATCTGCAGGACCGCTTGGTCATATCTTACATGCCTGAATGCACCGAGTTGCTGCCATGTGATTGGCTGATTAGATACAATATTCGAGCTAACCTGTTTTTGAACAGGCATACTAAATAAAGGCGTGGAAGAGTGTATATTGTAGAATGCAGTTGGCTAAATCTACAAAGAGCAGTAAAGCTCAGAGAAGCAGCAACCGACCTCAACTGATCACAGAACGGACAGTACAGTCTGGATGTTTTTCACTTTTTTATTTTTGCCCTCCTCACCTTCACAGGGAACAGACGAGTAAAATAGTTTTCCCAGTTGTCTCGAGCTGCAATGATAATCCTCTTCTTCATGTTGTTGTCCTGGATGGTGTTTATAGTTGTTCCTACACTGAAATTTGCTGTTGTGGGTGGCAAAAATGGTGTAACTGAGTGACATTCAAGCCACTGGTGGATAATGATTGGAAAAGCAACATTGTTGCATCAAGCTTTATGATAAACTGTCAAAATCTTACCCAGCAGATCTTTCATCTTCCTCCTCTCCTCTCTGCTGATCTTCTCGCAGCTGTCAGAGTAAGTGTCCTTGATTATCTAAAAAATGTTTTTTAAAAACAGAGTATTACAGAATTCCAGACTCTGCATGTCTACTGTGTCTATCAGATATATATATATATATGAACAAAAAAAACATACAGACCTGTTCACACAACAGATTAAGAATATAGGGCTGGTTAAACATCTCTCTGGGGTAAAAAACCTGCACATAAAACTTGCAGTTACTGACATGGACTTATAACAACAGTACTTCAAATTCCAAGTGTAGTGAAGTGCCTTTTTCAAATGCAATGTCCGCCTCAATAATTTCCGCTTGATATTATTTATTCATTCATTATTTACTATTTCATAACTTGAGAGCTTATTTCCAACCAACCCCCGTACTAATCATCAACCGCCATGGCTGAAAAAAATTAAGCCAACAGAACTCTGGCTTGGCCAACACCAAGACAACTCAGAATTATTATTATTATTTTTTTTTTTAACTTAAAACAGCCTTATTAGTTGTATTAGTTCAGTGAATTAATTGATTCGTGGTGACTGGAAAACAAAAAAACAACAAAACAATTTCAAAAGACAGCCAATATTAAAATTCCACAGGGATAACATTTTGTTACAGGCCAGCCAGGAAGTGTGGATCACCACAGTTCCTTCAACAAAAGCCAACAGGATTTTTTCAGAAGATTTCATATCATTATACAAAATATGTTTTGGGGCATTAATAGGTATTTACTCATTATTGCACTGTAGAACAAAAGCTGACACTCTTCTTGGGCATTTCAGAATACCAGCTGGGCATTTAACTAAAAATCCTGAGGCAGGGTTTCACAGCGCTAACCATTTACATGGAATCACAGGTTACAAATGATCTTCTTATGGCCTCTGACAGTGGACTCATCTCTGTGCTTGTCCTGCTAGACCTTAGTGCAGCGTTCGATATTGTTGATCACAGTATTTTATTACTTTTATTTAATTTATTAATATTATATTACAGAGATTAGAGGATGCTGCAAGAATTAAAGGCACTCTGCTACAGTAGTTTCAATCATATTGTGATAGACTCCAATTTGTTCATGTAAATTGGGAGTCTTTTTCACATATAAAGGTTAATTATGGTGTTCCACAGGGTTCAGTGCTAGGACCAATTCTGTTTACATTATTCATGCTTCCCTTAGGGAGTATCATTCAAAGGCATAGCATACATTTTCACTGCTATAAAGACGATACCCAGCTTTATCTATCAATAAAGCTATTTAACACACACCCAAAGTAGTAGTAGGAATGTCTTAAAGACATGGATGACCTCTAATTTCCAAAAAACAAAAACTGAGTTTATTGTCCCTTACAGTCTTTGAAACATGGTGTTTAACTAGACACTTTTTTCCATTTGCGCAATATTTCTAAAATTGGAAACATGCTGTCTAAGTGACGCTGAAAAACTAGTTAATGCATTTATTACTTTTAGGCTGGACTGCTATAACAATTATTTTCTGGCTTTCTTAAAAACTGGAAAAGCCTTCAATTGCTCCAGAGTTCTGCAGTGAGAGTAATGACAGCAGTTGTCAGACTGCTGGCTTACTTGTGGTTCCTAAGAACCACAAGAATGGGAAGTAGAATGGGAGGCAGAGCCTTCAGCTTTCAGGCCCATCTTCTGTGGAACCAGCTACCAGTCAGGAGCCAGACACCCTTTCTGCTTTCAAGACTGAGTTAGGTCTGGGTCAGGCGACCCTAAATCCACCCACAGTTATGCTGCAATAGGCCTAGGCTGCTGGGGGCTACCCTGATGCACTGAGTGTTTTCCTTCACTCACTATGTGCTTGCACACCACTCTGCATTTAATCAGCAGTTATTATTAATGTCTAGCTCTCTTACACATTGTCCTGTCTTCCGTTCATCACCCCCAGCTGGTTGCAGCACATGGCTGCCCCACCTTGATTCCAGTTCTGCTGAAGATTTCTTCCTGTTTAAAGGGAGTTTTTCCTTTCCACTGTCGTGAAGTGTTTGGTCAAAGGGGGCAATTTAGCTGTTGGGTTTTTCCTGTATTACTGTAGGGTTTTTACCTTACAATATAAAGGGCCTTGAGGCAACTGCCTGAAGGCGCCTTATAGTGATTTGGCATAAATAAAATTGAATTGAATTAAAACTGAATAGACCTTGGTCTTTTAAGACCAAAAAAGAGGAGTTTCTCCTCTTATAACAATCTTGTTTCCACAAAACCCACTGCATCCCTATTTGATCATAATAGTAAGAAGGACCCAAAAATAGTGCCAATATAAGTGAACCTCCTAATTGTTTTTGTGTGCACGCATATCTTACTTCTTTTCGCAGGAACAGTTTTCCTGGCATGTTGTAGTAAGAGAAGTAAACCCCAGCAGAGAAGCGGTGGAGTTTGGACTGAATGCCTTCATCCTCTGGCATATCATCTGTAGTTAATAAACAGTAAATGAAAGTTACTGAAAAAGATACATGCCCTCATACAGAAAAACAGTTCTATATGAGGGCATAGAGAACTGTTGTCAGCCAATGCTAATTATCAGCCAAATATGTCACAGAATATAATATATCAATGCTGATGTATGGGGAAACATGAAGCCAGGGGACACCCACTTATTGATGGAGCAGCCACTGATGGTGGGTCAGGGATGTCCTGAAGGCCTGGGGAAGATGGTGGGGAGTCAGGGGGAGGAGGAGGAGGGTGCTGGAGCTGCTGGGAGCTGAACAGGTCCTCCAGGGAACGCTGTTTCTGTCTCATGCTGTTGGAGATGACTCTGCGACCCCTTGTTGATGGTGGAGAAAGCTGTGGTGAAAGAGTCATTGGAGAAGTGGGTGGAGGAGGCACCCACTGTTTCTACATACAGGAAGGATGACAAAGAGTCAAAGAATTACCTAGTTAAGAGTGTAACTGCATAAACAATTTCTTTTTTTAAAATTATTTGTAGTTATTTGTTGTCTCCAGACCATGCTGACCTTCTGTTGTGCCACTGGTGCTTTGTTTTTAAGTTTAGCCAGAGCTTCCTCTTTGGGGTTACTCTTCTTTACAAATGTTTTTGCAGGATGTCTGCAAAGAGAAGAAAAAAGATCTGTAGAAAATGAGACAATTCTATTGAGGCTTCATTTACATGCACACTCTCGACAAGTTTTGTTGTGAACTAATAGAGTAAGAGGAAAACAAGCTAGCTTAAGATGTAAAATCTGATAAACGGAGACAATAAAGTTTAAACCTTAGTCTAAAAAAATAGTAAAAAATTCCAGGGGAAAGATGCATAAAACTCTGTTGAGTCATAATTAATACTGGTGTACAAACAAAGACAGCAGGAGGACAAACATCACCATGAATGCTATAGAGTGGGAAGAAGAAAACCACTGGGTGTAAGGTGGGAGATGGACAACCAGTGGGCAATCTGCAGAGAACAAAAGAGCTAAATAATATCTTTAACAGGGTTAGGTTGGTTCATACCCTTCTGGTGCCTCCTCCATCGTACATCCTGGCTTCCATAAACTCCCACTACTTTCAGCGCTTTCCCCCCTATGTGAACCCCCTCCTTGATTGTAATTTTTGGCTAGGCTAAGTGACAGCAGGAGAAACTACACCAGAGCAAGGCTGCAGTCCCTGACGACAACAGCCCCAAAGTTCTAAGGACCTGGGCTAGTTACCCTTTTACAACCTGAGTCTGTACACATAAAGGGAATAAACTGGCTCTTTTTCCTTAGGAGGCAGAGATCCTTCAATGTGCATAGCAAAATGTTAGGGATTTCCTACCAGTCTGTTTTAGAGAGTGCAATGTGCTTTTCTATGGTCTGTTAGAGGTGCAACATCAGAGCTGGTGACATCAACAGATTGAATGAACTGGTCAAGAAGGCCCTGTGACTGGCTGCAAAGTGGACACATTCACCAACATTTGGTGAAAGCTCCAATTATGCTTAAAGTGGTACTGAACTCTCAAACCTCTGACATTCTAAAATACCTTTCCATTTTTCCCCCAACATTTATACTGACTCATCTTTGGAAGTTTTTCGTCAAGCATGAGATATAAAGGATGCTCAAGCAGTATCCAGATGATCAAGGCCCCGTTTCCACATCTACGTTTTCCCTTAAAAACGTACACTTTCCCCTTCGTTTGCACCTTTCGTTTACACACAAACGGAGATTCGCCTCTGAAAACGATTCTTTCTAAAAACTCCGGCAAAAGTGGAGATTTTGGAAAACGCCGTTTTTGTGTGGCAGTGTGGACTGCAAAAACGGAGGCTTTCGGAAACGATGACGCATTTTAGTCATGTGATGCAGTCATGTGACCAATTCAACTAAGATGGCGGACGGCATTGTACAGCAGTCGTTTTGTTTGCTCTCAGTTTTGACGGCCCTATTAAAGATTAATATCAGTTTGTACATGCTCCAGATAGCTTTTCTTCAAAGAAGAGGGAATGTAAAGTAAATAAGTCAATAAACGGCAGACGGAAATGACGCAGGTCGACTCGTCTTACGTTTCACGCATGCGCGGTACAAGAACGTAAGCGTTTT
>VVHJ01020605.1:2349-14140 GCA_015107715.1 Tylochromis polylepis
AGCGTCCACAGCTCATATTCTCGGGGAGGTGTGTCGAGAGAAGCAGGAAGCTGCCATCCCTCTCGTGCGTCTCTTTCTTCATTATGGCAAAATAGTGCCTTTTATCAGCGCCATTGCTCATGCTGAAATTAACCGCACACAGTGAGTGACTCATTACAACTTTTAGACCAGAAATACATATCATGAATTTTACTCCAAATCTTCACTTCTGTGTTCTTTTCGCAGGGATCCAAACACCATTTTCAGGGGAAATTCGTTGACTTCTAAGTGCATTGATGAGACCATGAAGCTGGCAGGAATGCACTATCTCCAAGTCACGCTCAAGCCAATTATAGATGAGGTGTGACACTTCGATGTCAACACGTTTTTATTTCCCCGAGTTACGTTTGAAAAATCTCTCATGAAATAATAATCACACGCTTTTCTACCTTGCCGCAGATCTGCACTGAACACAAGCCCTGTGAAATCGACCCCGTTAAGCTCAAAGAGTCAGAAAACCTGGAGACGAACAGGGTAAGAAGGAGAAACCAAAGAAGTTTGTTAGTTTGTGTCGGTGTGTCAGTGTGTCTGTGCGCTGTGCGTGTATTCTGACACCTCTGACACATGCCCTTCACACCTCAGGAAAACCTTCGTCATTATGTAGACCGCATCTTCAACGTTATCACAACCTCTGGTGTTCGCTGTCCCACCGTCATGTGTGATATCTTCTTCTCTCTGCGAGAGTCTGCTGCCACTCGTTTCCAAGGTAACCCGGAGCATGAATGGCTTAGAGGGTGATGAAAAAAGCTGCTAATATGAAACAGGAAATAAAGGATGGTAAAAAGCAGGATGTGCAAAACGTCCAAGGACACTTTTCTTTCTATTCACTCAGAAACAGAAAGGCTTTTTATGCTCTGCTAAACACTTAAACCTCCTTTACAAACCTTAAGGTCATCTGTAATACATTATGACCTGTGTGTCTTATACTGTGCTGCCTCCTGTTGGCCATTACCTGGCACTGCATTCATTCAGAACGCAGAAGCATTTTACATGAAAGAAAAACATTACAGTTTTCTTTGTCTGGTTATCCTGCATTAAATAGATTCAATTCTGTTTTTGTGAAGCTGTGGACTTTCTGAACAGGTCTAATCAAAACTTTCTGTGTTTTCTGCTCTCTAGTTGACCAAGACGTCCGATACACAGCAGTGAGCAGTTTCATCTTCCTGCGTTTTTTCGCTCCAGCCATCCTCTCTCCAAACCTGTTCCATCTACGACCGCACCATCCGGTGAGTTTGATGGTTAACCCTGTGACGCCTAGTGCAGGGGTGTCAAAAATAAGGCCTGGGGGCCAGAATCGGTCCAGCAAAGACCCTAGTCTGACCCGCTGGATGGCTTTGGAAAATGTGAAGGAAGGCATCAATTTTGGACCTTTTAACTGTATTTTTTATAGTTTTTTTTGATAGTCTTTTGCTCACTCGCTCTCTACGCAAACTGGTTACACTTCTCGGCACACACGCACGCTTAGTCATCCAAGAAACTCAGGAACAGGTTCAGGGAAATCTATATACAGACAACGGTCTAGCGACGAGACACCCCGAACCACCATCTTAAATAGTGGCCAGTAGACTGCCAGGTAATGAGCCTCAGATGTTTGATTACTGCGGGAGCCCGAAATGAGCTCTGTCCCTGAGGAGACAGGGGAGAGAGAGAGCAGGAGCAAAATCAAAACAAACACACATGTAGCCTTACTGAGCCAGCTGGGTAGACACAAGAACCATGACAAGAACTTTCTGTAACATTACACTTTTATTTGTGCTGACAGATTTATTATTTACCATTTTTATTTATATTTATAAGCCAGATGGAGCAAATATTATACAAATTAAAACTATATTTTTTAAATGTAATTGAAGTTCAATAAACACTACATTTTCAAAAAAAAAAGAAAAGAATGTTTTTGCCAATTATTTCATGGTTCAGGCTTTAAAGAGCAAACCAAGTTTAAACATTCCTGCTTTACTGTTTTGTGTTCTGGTCCGGGTTGAGAATTGATTTAATTTTAATCGCCCTTTTCTGCCCTCAGGATCCCGCCACTTCGAGAACCCTCACCCTCATATCTAAGACAATCCAGACCCTGGGGAGTCTTGCCAAGTCAAAATCTGTGAGTTTCTCAGCTCAGCATGCAGTTTTTCTGTTTTTGTTCCTGTCTCTAAACTGGACTTCCTTTGTATTTCAGTCTAAGCATTCAAAAATGCTGACCTCTTGTCTCTTGACATACTTTCCTTTGTGTCCTTCAAGGCCAATTTCAAAGAGTCTTACATGGCTGCTTTTTACGACTACTTCAACGAGCAGAAATATGCAGATGCTGTGAAGAATGTGAGTGTCTGATCTTTGATTTTCTTTCTCTCTTCTTGCATTCAGTGAATTTTTGCCAGTTAGCGCACACACGATCAAATATTCTTTTAGTCCTGTGTGTCACATGTAGAATAAACACAGATGAACAGATAATAAATGAGTGAATAAGGGGATGTCAAAGCATACGTTTTACAGATATTAAAAAAAAAGTGACTTGGATGGCGCATGAGTGTGACCCAGACTTTTACCACAGCAATAAACATTTTGATTGATGGCCTCCTACACTTAACCTCCACAGTTCTTGGACCTGATCTCCACGTCTGGAAAATGGGATCAAAAGAGCATTGAGACACCAATCATGCTGAAAGAGGGGTAAGGAGCCTGCTTTTTTAAACTTTTTAAGGTGCAGACTATAAACAACTCTTCCAGTACTTCTCCTCAGAGATTCTTCATTGTTAGATAGGTAGTCATATACACAGTGGCCATTTTATTAGGTATATCAGTTTAACTGTCCATTAAAGCAAATATCTAATCATCCGATCACACGGCAGCAGCTCAGTGTATTTAGACATGTAGACATGGTTAAGTTGACCTGCTGAAGTTCAAACTGAGCATCAGAATGAGGAAGAAAGGTGATTTTGAATGTGGCATGGTTGTTGGTGCCAGGTGGGCTGGTCTGAGTATTTCAGAAACACTGATCTGGTGGGATTCTCCCACACGACCGTCTCTAGTGTTTACAGAGAATGATCCAAAAAAGAGAAAATATCTCTGGGTGAAAATGATGTTGATGTCAGAGGAGAGTCGTCAGACTGCTTTGGGCTAATAGAACAGCAACAGTAAACGCAAATAACCACTCGTTACTATCAAGGTACGCAGAAGAGCGTCTCTGAACATACAATTCATCAAATCTTGATCTGACCATCTTCTGATGACTGCTGGAGGCTGCTGTCTATATTTGACCATGTCATAAAGCTCAAATCATCATTAGTTTCCTGAACATGACAATGAGTTCACTGTATTAAACTATATTAAAATGGCCTCCACACTCCCTGGATCTCAATCCACCTTTGAGGTGTGGTGGAACGTGAGATTCACTTGGACGGATGTGCAGCCGATAAATCTGCATCAGACTTTGTCAATATGGAGCAAAATATCTGAGGAATGTTTCCAGCTTCCTGTTGAATCTATGCCATTAAGAATCAAGGCAAGGTGTGTCTAATAAATTGGCCATTGAATATAGATAGTCATATTAAAGATCAGATGGTACCATAAGATCTGCCCCCCCCCCCCTTTTTTTTTTTCACTGCCGTAATGTTTACTTAGCCTTCTTTTTCTTTTAGACAAGACAGAATCATAAATACTACTTTTCAGGGTACTACATTTCCTACTATGTACTATTTTACCCTTCCTTGGCTCTTTTTACCTACGTACCAAAGAAAAAGCAATAGTCGAATATGAAGCGGGAGAACATGTTTTTCCAGTACCTGTTATGTATAGGAATGGGGACTATTAGCTCCTGGTACCAAAGGAATTACCCCAGTTAATTTGAAGAACAGCTGGTTAGCTTATGCCACAATCATGTCATGTTGTTTAAACTGAACAGCTTCTGAATCATAATTCAGACTCAGATATAGCAGGATATGTAACATAGATCATGTCTCCCATTTGGTATAATACGGTGGAAAACAAATGCTGTCCAGCTGGTGTGACTGTGAGGTTAGCTCTGGGGCTAATCACCTTGTACCTCTGAAGCCAGGTACCATTTCACAGAAGGTGAAGTAAAGCATTGTCTGTGGGGGGGTTTTTTCTACTAGTTTGGACATTGATTGTTTAATACATCCTTGGTAGGTGGCATCTGTTACCGTTGGACCCCCTGTTTCTCATTTTTATGCAAAGCTAACCAGCTGTTGACAAAGAGGCAACAATTTTCTCATCTCTGTCAGACTACACCTTTACATTACAGTGAAGCAGATTTAGCCTTTACATACCTGACCCCTTAAAGTAAACATTTCCAGAAAATCTCCATCTGAGGTAGTAAACAGATTCTTTTGTACCAACATGCTGGCTGTTCTGATGTTTCTAATGAGGCAATAAAGAGGAGAAGAGTTTCCATTTGACATTAGTTGTGCCAGCACTTCACTCACCACCATCCCCACCCTCTTTTGTTTCTGCAACTGTGCATAGGAGTGTAAAACTCACTATAAAGAGGGTTGATGGGAATGGGTCAAAAGGCACGAAGAGCAGGTAAGACCTTCTCTATATAAAGGCTTTGCCCTTCTGACCCCCCTACTGTTTGTGCACTGTGTCCCCACTTAAATCAAGCCGGGTATTTTTTTTTTCTCCCACCAACATCATGCGCTGTGGTAGATGCTGCTGCACTTTACTTTATATCTGACCTGTATACAAGCGGTCTGTCATGTTGTACTATCTGAAACTCTATTACCTGTTCTGGATTTTAATCTTTCTGCATTTACATGGCAGTGGACTGAAGAATACAGTGGCTGTAATGGTATAAAGTAAAGTGTTCACCTTTAAGCCTGCTTACTTAGGAAGTGTAACCAGTGTTGATGGCCTTAATTTGTTGTTCCTCCAAATGCCAGACATGCTTAGTGTGACTGCAGGGGTGGGTTACTGCAGTGATTGTTAACCAAGGGTACAGTATATCACCAGAGGGCATTTTTTTATTAATCTAAAAACACAACAGAACAAACAAACAAAACAAAAAGGACATTTTATGTTTCATTTAGTTAGAAGTTAATAGTAAAATAGTGAAAGTAATTCAAGGTAATTGTCAAAAGTGGAAATAGGTAAAATACCATTACACACACACACACACACACACACACACACACACACACACATAAAATAATTATATATAATAATTAAAATAATAATAGCTAAAATAATTAAATAATTGCATACAGTATACATTGGAAAATGCTATATGACGAAATTAAGATTAAACAATTGAAATTATTAGCTAAGGCATGCAGTTAAAATAGCTAGCTACAACAAAGTAAGATTTTGAAGCACAGTTTCTGATTAAACATGAAAAACAGTTAAAATTGGTCACTAAATATAATGAATAGCTGTTGAATGGCATGATAGCTAGAATATTACTAAAAAGTGAGAAATCATTCGTTAAAAATGTGGTTAGCAGTTTAAATTGTTAGCTAAAAATGTTATTTACAGTTAAATTAGCTCAATAAAAGTTACTTGTCAGCTAATTGTATGGCTAAATAAGCACAGCTTCTAGTTAAACATTGGTCACTAAATATAGTAGCCATTAAATGGAGTCACAGCTAAAATTTTGACTAAAAAGTTATAAATGATTGATTAAAATAATTTCTGAATTGTGAAATTGTAACTCCATAAAATTTAGCTCAATAAAAATTAATTGTTAGCTAATGGTACAGATAAACATGATAAAAAGATAATATTGTTCACTAAACATAATAAATAGCTGTTAAATGGGGTGTTAGCTTAAATTATGACCAAATAGTTAGAAATTATTAACTTAAAAATATGGTTAGTTGTTGAAATCGTTAACTAAAACTATGAATTTACAGTCAAAATAGCTAAATGAAAGTTAATTGTTAGCTAACAGTGCAAATAAGCAAACACAGTTTCTGGTTAAGCATGACGAACAGTTAAAATTCATTACTAGACATAGTGATCATCGCTGTTAAATGTATTACCTGACTGATAAATGGCAAGATGATGAGTAAGGTGGCAAGTAAATAGTAAACATTTACTTAAAATTTGAGTTGTTGATGATGAAGGGGTTTTGACTGCACCTGACAGATATGGGCAGGTAAAAAAAAAAGGTGGGACCAGTGGATTGCTGTGTGAACATTTCTTGGATCACATATCTGCCCCCATCCTGACCCTTTATGTCCTTACTCTAGACTGTGACCATATCGCTACTATACACAACTGAGTTTCCAACACAGCTTGCAGCAGGTGTGAAACCAGCATGTTCTTCACTCTGTAGTAAAGAGTTCAAATTGTGTTGTGGGAAAGTGGTGGTGCTTTTGTATTTCACATGACCTTTGGCCCCTAAAACGCAAAAACAAAAAACCTTCTACTGTTTACTATCCTTAAAAGGACCATACCAGTGGTTCTACATGTTTTAACAATGAATTGTGTGTGGCTCACAGAACTTTGACCTTTCACAAAACACAAGAAACATTTTAATACAGTGATTTCAAGCAACAGGCAACCACTGGTTCCTTTAATTGGATGTGAATATTAGTTATGGAAATCAGAGTACATCCTTGAAGATATCTAATCCATTATATTGGATATTTACATCATATTGATTGCAAGAAGGCACAAAAGAAAGTGATATGTATACCCAGTTTTACAAAATTTCAAAATATATACAGTATTTTTTGAACAGCTAAGAAATTCATTGGCTTATTACCTTAAAAAAAATGAGTGCTGATGATGTAATACATCATCTTTCTTGCATTTCAGCTCTCGCGTGTATATTTTCATAACGTAATGTAATAAAGAGAAATCAGTGGCTATCTGAAAGGCTGGAAATAAATCAATAGAATCCTGTTTTAGTCAGTGATTTATGCACAATTTGTTGGTACTGGGGTAAAATATGCAAAAACACTGGTACCTTGAATCTGCTGACCCATCTCCTTTTTTGACTCATAGGCTCATGATCTATGAGTGCTGTACTGTACTTACAAAAACAAAACATGTACAGCAGCAGTTAATTCAAGTAACTGCCAGCATGTAACTGGAATGATTAATAGAGGACTGCAGCCGATCCCTTTTACGTGAATAAAATAGCATTTACAAATAGCTTTATTTATAGTCTTACAGATTTAGGTAGCACGCTTTCTGGCATGGAGAAGTAAAAATGCTCATTTCATATTTCTCTTTCCCATTTCTGTACAGATTCATGATAAAGAGAGCCCAGGGGAGAAACCGGTTTGGAATGAAAAACTTCAAGAAGAGATGGTTTCGTCTCACCAACCATGAATTCACCTATCATAGAACGAAAGGTGCGCTCTCATGATCTGCCCATGATCCCAGTCACATTGTTTACTCGCCTGATTGACTGTGAGTCATCAGGAGGGTGGGAACATGGGTCAGAATCTGCATACTCATCATCCAACACATGTGGAGGATTTTAGGTTACCGAACAGAAAAACATGAACACACATACGTGAGCAGTTTTCAAATTCCTTAAGCAGAGATGTATACTACAAAGAAAAACGGGAATCACAGTGGTGGTTATCAACATCCTTTGTTAAATCATATGACTCCCTATGAGTGCATCCTGCTGATAAAGGTCTATAAAGGCCATAAAAATATAGCAATAAAATGCAACGTTTTTATAAACAAAGCAAGAGATTAATGCTGCAGAAAAATTATTATTCTTGGCATTCAACGCACAGAGTGGTAACATAAACATTTTAATTAGTAAGTTAATTACTGTGAATGTGAAAGCTGCACATTACAGGTGTGAGACTTTAAATCGTACACAGTTAAACAATGAAGACAGAGATAGAGATTTGGAAATATAGCTTAATATTATTTTGTCTGAAACTGATCAAACTGATGTTTCCCCATGTCACCAACATCCTACCTAGACAACATCTTGACCTGGCCTGGCAGGCTGAACTCATTTCATGAACTGATGTGGAATAAACCAGCTGTGCTTTCTAATATCATCTTTGATATTAGATCTTCCACATATGTAGATCTCTTTCTGAATTTTAAATGGTAACATTATGAAGAAAGGTGAAATATCATCCTACAAAGAAGAGTCACAAGCTTATAATTAATGTTAAAACTGATCTAAACAATGTACATGGGTGTAAAATGTAATACAAATTAAACATCTTAGAAATGGTAGCCAATCGGCTATTTTAACTGTCATATTAGAAACCCATGATATGAGTAAAACAAGTTTTAAAAAATCCATATGAAAATAGTACAACTCCTTACAGTGATACTTTCAATCACAATATTTGACCAAAAAGCAGACCCCCCCCCCCCCAAAAAAAAAAAAAAAAAAAAACACCACCCCCCCCCCCCAAAAAAAAAAACCAAAACAAACAAACCCCAAAACAAACAAACAAACATACAAAAGAACAGTAGCTGGACAGACAGGTCAAATAAAATGTGCATTTACACCATGCCACACATCTCAATGACAGTCATAACAATCCAGTTTTTTATTACCTCAACAGTTCCATGTCTGATGTTGTTCCTATTCCCTCTAGGTGAGGGAGCTCTTTGCAGCATTCCCATAGAGAACATTCTGGCTGTAGAGCGGCTGGAGGAGGAGTCTTTCAAAATGAAAAATGTAAGGACCCCCCCGACCCTGTGAGCCCCTGTGAAATATTTGAGAGTTTGAGAATTGGGGCCCAAATCTCTCCTACAAGTGTTTACTTTCTTACCTAACTCCTTTCTCCCCACACTCCTCTTCCTCCTTCAGATGTTCCAGGTCATTCAGCCAGAGCGGGCGCTCTACATCCAGGCCAACAACTGCGTCGAGGCGCGCGACTGGATCGACATCTTGACCAAAGTCAGCCAGTGCAACCGCAAACGTCTGAGCACCTACCACCCTTCAGCCTACCTCAACGGCCACTGGCTGTGCTGCAAGCATTCAGCAGACACGGCTCCCGGGTGTACGCCCTGCACCGGGTACATAAAGTTGCTAACATCTGCGCAGCTTCACATTCCTGTGCTTTGTTTCTGCTGTCTCTCATTTCATGCACGCTTCATTTTTTTTAGCGGCCTCCCGGCAAACATCCAGCTGGACGTAGATGGAGACAGAGAGACCGAGAGGATTTATTCCCTGTTCAGCACATACATGACCAAACTGATCAAGATGCAAGGTTAGACCCCAAGTGCATGTTTTTTTTTTTTTCAAACTTCCCACATTTGTTTTTTCACATTTCCGTCTCTCATTCCATTTCCCGCTGCAGAGGCCTGCGGCAGTAAGTCGGTATATGACGGGCCTGAGCAGGAGGAGTACTCCACCTTCGTCATAGACGACCCCCAGGAGACCTACAAAACCCTGAAGCAGATCATTTCAGCCGTGCAGACGCTGGAACAGCAGCACACCAAGTACAAACGTGACAAGTTCAAGAAGACAAAGATAGGCAGCCAGTACGTGTACTGCTTGTGTTGTATTAGGAGGTTAAGTTATATATGAATGCATTTATTGTATCTATAACAAAGTGGAGGCACTAGTTCAGAACACAGCAACGTCAGAACCATCACTGTGGAGTTTCTCTACACTCCAGTCACATTTTTTTTTTCCTTTTTCTTTGTCCTCAGGGAGCATCCAATTGGAGACAAGAGTTTCCAGTGCTACATCCGCCAGCAGTCTGAGAGCTCCACCTACTCCATCTAGCCACAGCTCTGGATCCGGTTTCTGTGATGCTCAAAACCAGCATATTTTTCTTTACTGTAGAAAAATCCACCGAAACTGAGCTCTGTGTCTGGTATTGAGTTTTAAAGCATTTCCCTTGTCTAAAATAAGCAAATAAAATAACTTTCTTAAGATGCTTGTAGAAGCAAAGCAGCCTTTCACCCCGATCTGATCCGGTTTCAAGAAAATGACAACTTTACGACTCATTGCCAAACTCCAAGAGCCGCATATATGGACCTACCTGCAGTTTCTCAAAGTGCATTGCTCCACATTCAGACCTCACTTTTAGAAGAGAGAGAGGAGAAAAAAGAGGAGCACTTGTGGAGGAAAGGAGGGATATGAGTGAAGAGGGAACCGTCTCCTTTCCGCGACATGACGAGAGAACAAAGGTTTTCACTGGACAGTTCTGACAGTGACCAGCATGCACTTTAATCGCCTCCAAATCTTCGGACGAACAAGCCTCGCAGCACACTATTCAGAAAGCGACTTTCACCTCTTTGATTTGTGTGCGGTTATTTTAAATGTTGTTGAAATTGTTACCTTTCATTTGCCGTCTGACGGACCAAGCTCCAGACGAGAAGGAAGGACTGCAGCTTATCCCCTCTGCAGGTGATGTTATACCTGTGTACCTTTCACTTTCAACCTTATCCCCCCAGCCTCCTCGGGATACAAGTTCGGGGAGACCCACAAAAAAAAACAGAAGAAGGGATTGTTGGGCCCAATCGCAGCCCAAGCGACTTCATTTAAGCTACCGAAAATCTCTCCACGCACAATTTTAGCCCACACTTTTAAACCCTTTCAAAAGAGGTTTCCACGTTTTGTTTTTGAAGCTTTGATCAGTTGGACATCATGCCCCAGTGTAACCAGTACCCAGGTTGGCATTTTTTTCCCCCCTGCCCGCACAGATTATGCTGTAATCATGGGTAAATTACATCATTCAAAACCAGTTTTCTGTAGATGCAGAAAATGTGCACGTGACAGAACAAGTCCTTTTTCAGGTACAGCCGTACAGTCTAGTGGACTACGTTATACTGATACAAACACAAGGGAGACAGAATATTAGAGAACTCTGAGTACAGTGTAGTCCAGTACAAAACTGGCTTTAATAATTACGCCAGAGCAGCTGTATGGATTTCATAAGACACAATTGTCATCACTCACTGTCCATTTTTGGTGGATAAATATAAAGAATGCCAGAAAAGCAGCTTTAATGATGAGACAGAAAGACACTTTTCCCCGACACCCAGGGCTGGGTTGAGACCACACAGCTCGGCATTAGCTCAGAGGCCTGTTTCACTCCTGTGTAAGCAGGAAAATAAGTTAAAGCCAGTCTACCCCCTCCAGCTATCACAAATGAGAACATTAACAGGGATGTTTTATTTTCAGATACTCTTCTAATTAATACACAAACTAACATTTTAACCTGTCTTAGTTTGTAATTGTGAAATGGATAGTGTGACTGATTGTGTTGCCCCTCTGGTTACCTAATAATAATGTGGTTCTTTTGTTTCTGTGAATTAGCCTCCCACTCCCTCCCTACCTTGTAGTTTGAACCCTATTTATATGCATTCCACTGAAAAGCTACCTGCTGTGAAACGCCTCACAATGTATTGAAGGTACAGGATTTATTGTTGGTAGCCAGCTGTGTTGTGTTGTCCCACGCTTTTGCAAAGGCAGCCGCATTTTTTTTTCTTTCACTCAGACAGTGCATGTGAAGTGTAGACAGCAGCCTCTGCAAGCGACTACAAACCACAACTTTTGAATTTTCCGAAAAGTATGTGCTTCTGTAGCCTCGTGGGTGTTCGTCCCCGTGATCACAGGATCCCAAACAGTGCCAGTTATCACTTTTCTAAAATTCACTTTTTGAAAAATACAAAAATACAAAAATCATTTTTTTAAATCTCAAAACCTGTACTGTTTGTAAACCAGCTGAGCAACTAATCCAATTATATGTTTTAGTTTTTTGGGTGGGTCAAATAAGGAAGGTTCTCAACAATTTGACTCTGTTTTCTATCTTGTCATATGGAAATTTTGCTGTGTATCTGAGCTGGA
>VVHJ01020606.1:2501-27721 GCA_015107715.1 Tylochromis polylepis
AAAAAAAAAAAAAAAAAAAAAAAAAAAAAAAAAACCTGTTCTAAGTCCGACACATGTAAGATTTGAAGCACACAGACAACCAAAACATTACCACATATATTTATGCTAACTAACAAATTTAGTGCTTTAGTGCACTGTATTATTTAGCAGGAACAGAAAGATACATTAATCTATATCTGAGTTGTAGTTAAGGGCAGAATAAGGCAATTAAGAAGAATATCTAAAGATGGCAGCATTTAACCTTGAAGATTGTAGCCTCAATAGCAGAGAAACTAATGAAGAAACCAAAATTATACATATAATGCAATTTTGATATCTTCTAACTAAATACAGCCAATTCAGTGTCTACAAGTCCCAGTGCTTTTCAGCGAATATACAGTGCTTAACAAATTTATTATACCACCTGTCAAAAAAAACAAACAAGAAAACCCAAACATTTTAAAAATCTGTCAAAAACTTATTTATTAAAGCTAAAACTTATATTGTTACTTATTAGACAAAAAACCAAAACGTCACATTTTTAGTTCACGTGAATTGATGTTTTTATACCCGCTGGTCTTCTCAAAAGTTAATCAAGCACAACATTCAACCACTAAAACTAATTTTTCTGTTAATGGATGTACCCCACCTTTCTACCTATGGAAGCTGGGATAGGCTCCAGTGACCCTGTTAAGGATAAACGGAAAAGAATGGATGGAAGGATGGGATGCACGAAAACAACTGTAATTTGGTGTCTTGATAAAAAATAAAAAAAGTTTTATTATTTTATCTGCTTTTCTGTAAAACAATAAATTTGAAAATTCATGGCCAACAACAATAATTATAATTCAGCATTAAAAATTTAATTTTGATTGAAGAGCTTATGCATTCTGATGGATTAACCATTACAGAAACAACAATAAAAATGTTTTTGGGTAATTACAGATACTGTTCATTTAGGGCAGCTCTGGCTTAAACCACTAATTTTTGCCCACTGTATGTTGCAAGAAACCTATTCATCCCTATGGAATAATGCAAATGTTAATGTTTTTCTTCGTGTATGGCGAAATTTGTTCACAAAAATCACAAATTAAGGCAGCTTCATTTAATGTGGTTGAATATTTCATGAACTATGCTTGGTTCAAAGCACACCTTTCTAAATATGTTTCCTCTCTGCAAGTCCAAATGCAACACTAATCATTTCTAAATAACTGTGTGAAATCTCCTGAACATGCAAATATTCTGTTGGACTGTGAATCACCTTGTTATCACACATTTTAAATAAGACATCCTCAGTCTAACGGAAATTTATTTACGCATAAAAACAGCTACTGGTTCTCGGAATTTTATTCCCATATCTACTGCAGCACAACCGTGACAAACAGATGTTCAAATAAAGAATGAAACCCCAGTCAGACTTGGAGATGGTGGGTTAAAACTCATTTTCTCATTTCATCAATGAGAATTATTGAGGATGTATACATTTTTTACTCCCACAGTGCGCAGCCATGCGAAACATTGATGTGGCAGCCTTACTCAGCCTTGTGCCAGTAAGCATTAAAATCATGACAAAACAGTGAGAAAAAGTAACAAATGAGGAAGACTTACATCATTTGTGTTGACGTGCCATGCCATGTCTCCATAAGAAACGAGCTGTCCGTTAACATAGCATCTGATTTCACTGTTCCTCCAGCGGCTGTAGATGTGGACTACACTGATCATGTACCACTAAAGGTGAGAAAGGAATCAGATTGAAAGATTTACAGAATACAGCATTATGTATTTAGGTCATTAATGTTTTCATGTTTTAACTAAATGTATCATTTAGTTTATAAAACAACATCACAAATACTTTTAAATGAACCACAAAGTTAAAAAGAACAATGGAAACGAAGCTTGCTACCCAATGTTCTCAGATTTACAAAGGAGGAGCGTAAATAATAGATCAGGGGACAGGCCAAGGGGCGCAAGACAGCTAATTTTTAATCACACACAAAAGCAAGTTAAATACTGGGGAACTGCTGCCAAAGAGGTGAGAGGGTGCAACAATGGAAACACAATTTAAAAATGAGCAAGAGCGAGAAAGTTGTTTCTTATTAACTATATGCTATGAGAGGTAAACATTAATGATCTTTTATTTTATTAATTCACCGGGCATTTCACAAGGTGAAGCTGTTCAATTGCTTGTCAACACAAATCAGCCAGTCATATAGCAGCAACCACCTGAAGTTCAAGCCGAGCATCGGAATGGAGACAAAAGTTAATTTAAGCGACTTTAAACATGGCATGGTTGCTGGTGTCTGCTGATATACTGGGATTTCATGATCATTACTAGGATGGTAATGGTTGGGGGTTTCTTTTCACTCTTTGGTTTCCTTAGTACCATTTGAGCATTCCCTAAATGTTACACAATACATGATTATTGTTGCCGACCATATCCATCTCTTTATGACCGCAGTACACTCATCTTCTGAGTGCTCATTCCAGCAGGATTATATCCCGTATCACAAACCATCTAAAACTGGTGTCTTGAACATGATGAGTTCACTGTAGAAAAAATGACCTCCACAACCATCAGATTTCAATCCTCTGTGATGTGGTTGAACGCAAGATTAGCATCGCGGATGTACAACTGGCAAATCTGTAGCAACTGTGTGAAGCTCTCAAGTCAATGTGTACCAGATTCCCAGGGGAATATTTCTAGCACCTTGTTGAATTGATGCCACAAAGAATTAAGGCGGTTCTGAAGGCAAAAGTAGTTCCAGCCCCGCTAGCATTAGGTACTAGCAAGGCGAACCTAAAGAAGTGGCCAGTGAGTGTATTTATATTTGACCATATCAACTGTTCATCTGCTAAAAAAAAAAAAGGAAGAAAACACTCACAGTAACTAAAGCGTCATTCTTCTAAATTAATTCTTAATTCTCCTTCATTCATCACCACTCACCAAGTTCTTAAAATGAAATATACTTTATAAAATAAAAGAAATAGGAAACAGTAAGCAACAGTAGAAGCAGTTGGAAACAGCAGTTGGAAATGTGGAAAGTGGGACAAAGGCACACCAGGCAGAAGCAAAACAATGTGGCTTTAATGACATAAAGCAGAAAAATATTTTTTTTTCTACCTTTTTTAAGATAAATGTTTGGTCTTTTTTCTTTTTGTGCCTTTACTTAAGAGAAGGAACATGGCATGTAGCAAAGAGACAGTGACACTGCAGGCCAGGCAATATATGTGGCTTCTTAATTATGAGTTTTTAAAAATATTTTTATTTGATGTTGCTTATTAAGAATATTGCAGAACTGCTTTGAATTGGTGTCTGTCCTGCTCTTGGACATGTTCCCCATGTCAAGCTGCTTGTGCCGATAACAATAAGACACCTGATGCAGAACTGCATACCACTATAAAACATTCGGGCAGCTCATAATATGAATACAGGGTAGGACTGACACAGTCAGTCCAGCAACAGGAAACAGATTGTCCATCTCTTACAGTACATGACTATGCCTACTTTTTATTAGGTTGACTCAGGAAGGGCAATGTGAGCAGTCTAATAGAATTACTGCTGTCTACACACAAACGTAAGGACACTTAAAAGAAGACTCATGGTTATGGGGAAGAATGCAAGCTACCTGTACTTATCTGCAGATGTCTGAACCCAAAATCAATTAAAAACTCAATTTAGAACAAGTTGTCTTCTAAGTTATTCCACAACACCATACCTGCAATGTGACACTTGGAAAGAGACGAATAGTTGTTCCCAGGTGTTATGTGAATTGTTTGACACATGCTTAGCGACAGCTTTCATTCTCTGCAGGGATAGGTACGCTACACTGACACTTCATGCTAAATTAAGTTTCATATTCTCATCTACATTTACATCCAATTAGACCTGTTAAGACTGCTCGGGGGCTTTAAATACTTCACGTTTATATGGAAACATATGCGGCATGACTTATGTCGTGATTTGGCGTAACAATAAGATCAAGACATTAATATATTATGGAGACAAAACCAACAAGCACAATTGAGGAAGCAATTGGAGAACAGCAGAGATAAAAAAAAAACAAAAACAAAAACAATGCCAATTTAAAAAAGCGGAACAGGGAATTGCAACTGGGATCAAGAAACAGTTCAAGAGAATTTCTTTTTTACCGCCAAGCTTATTAAATCCCCTAATCCACGCTGGCATGTTTTTTTCCTGACAGTACACTGAAAAACAATCATATCAAAACAAAAACAGTTTCTGCACCCCTGAGCCACATGCAGCCCTTTATTTTCTATACTTTCAGATAATAAAACGACTGCATTGATGCAGAAAAGCTCTGTACACCTACTGTTTCCGCCACACAGAAAAATCAACTGGGAATCGATAAAGGATGGCATGCTGGTGTAGTGGTTAGCACTGTCACCTCACAGCAAGAAGCTTCCTGGTTTGAACCCCAGCTGTGGCCGTTCTCCATGAGTTTCCTAAAGGTTTCCTCTCGCAGTTCAAAGACATGCTTGTTAGCTTAATTGGTGATTCTAAATTGGCCATACATGTGAGGTGGATAAAGCACTTGACGTGTGTAGAATAAAATGCCGTACTTTGAATGACAATGAAGAACACAGAAAGTGCTATATAAATACAAGTTCACCACATTACATTATAATCAAATCTTTAAGAAGAATGAAACTAAAAACAAGGAATATCATTAATAGACATCACACATACGGACTTAAGTGTAAACAAGGTGGGGCTTAAGGTTAAGAATAGCAAAAACTTTTTTGGGGTAAAAAAGAGCTTCAAAATGTGTGCGTTTTTAAAATTGAATCTTTTAACAGTTGGTGAGATGCAGTTTAGTTTTAGACTTACTTATTTTTAAAGCTACTACAAGTTTCTTCAGTTTTCATCACCACAGTCCTTACTAGGAATACATATGTCCATGGGTACAGTTAATATAACTGATACAGGTCTAAATAATGATATATGGCATAGAACATTTGGAGCAGAAAATCAACAAACCAAAACTGCTCTTACCTTCCTGGGCTGAAAATCATACTTCACACAATGCTGAAACCCTTTTCCTTTAGACTTGAGAGATGTGATGATCAAGCAGTTACCAACAAAATGTGCAGAGTAGCCAATGCCCTTGCTGGTGCGAAAACTGCAAAAAGAGATATTCACACAGTATATCATGACCTGGCAAACTTGACAGGGTAACCCAAATGTATTTAGCCACAAACAGAAAATAATAAATTTCTAAAGCAACAAAAGCAGAACTTTTTGACTAGCAAATTATGCAGTCTGATTTCTTATTTTTTCATCCTTTCAAGTTCATTCGTATGTTTCCTCCTTAAGGTGCCAAACAAACAAAGGCTTTGCACTGCATAATAAATTTGTGGTCACGCTATTTTAAATACCTTGCACCGTGTGGCCAGAAAGCAATTTGCAAAAGTAACTGACAAATAACTCATAAGAAAATTGGGATATTACACCTCAAGAATCAGAAGAACAAAGTAGCCATAGTTATTTGTTAAGCTATATAGTGAATGGATTTAAACAAAAAGAAAAGCAAGACTACACTTTAACAATGCTCTCAGTGGCAAATCGCTCCATTCTGATGTTCCTGCCTTCCTGGTAAAAGATATATTACAGAAGCACTGAGGAAATTCAACTTGTAAACAAGAAGAGCAGACCCTATACAGCCCACACTATGCACACACACAAACAACCTTGCAATACAACAATAGTTCTGCACTCGTACCCTGCTTGGAATGAACATCTTTTTCATTGCTGACACTTACTCAATACACTTTCACAGTCCTCAGGTCTATATTAGTCTTCCATCTACAAAGACCCACTCCACCACACCACCATCTAAAACAAACCGACCTCTTTGTCAAGGCAGATAAAGAGAATACAGGCCTCTGCAACGCAGGGCTGGATGCAGAGCTAGAGAAATATATGACCCACACATGGCTACTGCTGAGGCAGCCAAGACACAGTGGACACACTCCTTTCTAAAGATACAATTCTTTTTGTTGTCTACACGCCCTACCAGTGAGCTGTGAGGCATTCAGAGCAAAGCATAAACATGATTAGTTTGGCATATCTCACCTTTTTGTGGGACTCTCAGTGCTGAATACAAACATGACTGGACGAATACAAACATCACAGCTTAGCCATTTTCTTTTTGATGTTGTACATCTGACGAACACAGAACAAGTCTTTCCGAGGTGAACATTCTTTAATTCACACTGAACTACCTATTGTCTTTGGGCAATTAGTCTTCTCTTTGACTTTTCATCTTTATTATTGGCTCGCTCTCCTACCACAATTCTTTTATATGTCCCTTTGTATTTTGAGCATTTCTCCCAAAGTTCCTCTAATAAACAGAGCAGCCAAACATCACTGCACGTCTAGGTTATTGACTTTAGCACTAATTACTCACAAGCTCCTGGAAGGGCTGCTACGTGAGCCTTGTGTGGCAGATATTCAAAATTAAATTAATACCTCCATAGCGTCTCCCACTGCGGCAATTCACCACTGGAGTCGACAGTTGTAGCCGCTGTAGTTCATGGCTCCATGGGTTTTAATCTCAATAATCTCACCTAATTCCCTATTCTTATTATAATTCATGAATATTATCTGGCAAAAAAATGAAGCCCTTTTCACAAACCACATTACATAAGAGCTGCCAGTGTGTAAAAAACTGTCTGTAAAACTAGTTTAACCTTGAAAAACAAGTTGCAGTCATAATCTACTTAGACGAGAAAATCACTGTAGGTCACAGCATATCAGACACCATACTGCTTTGTCAATAAAGCTGCTTGTAGCTTTATAGGTCTCTGCAGAGAGGGTATGATTTCTAATACAAAGCTAAAGCAATTAGAATGATGGAAAACTGGAAAGCGTAATTTACTTCTCTTTGGTGCCATAACGTGGACTTATAGCACCTATGAGAGGAATGGGCGTGTACTGAGGACACTGGAAAAAGGAGTAAAAGCATAAGTTAGTGTGTACTCACCAGTAGAGATATGGTTTGTCCTTGTCCACATTGATGTTATTTAAGGGATCCATTCTGAACCAGGTATTGAATGTAAACCCATTTTGATAAGGCCACTTAGCAATGGGAGGTAAAGCGATTGCCTAAAACAAAAACAAATAAAAAAAGCAAAAACACAGAAAAGATAGCAAAGGACAAATTCATGCACCATCAGAGATAGCTCCTTAAAATTGTGTTCCCTACTGCTATCGCTGAGTTACATGACAGGGTAAGCTAAATTATACAGACTAGTATGCACCTAAGCTGTATTCTTGTTTGGTTTGAAGAAAATAGGGGCAGTATATAAATTGAAGATAAATATTGGACTGACTGTATAAAGTTTAGCCAGTTTTTGTGGCTTCCCTGCAATGCACAGGTCCTGCTCTACTATATAAATTTTATTTTAGTCCATTGTTAGATGGCATGATGGCATCATAATATATAATACATATCTTAATATTCAGATGTTATGGCTATAGATTAGATGTTACTGTTGTGAAATTAAAATGACACAATGCTTTTATAAGGTGCTACAGGTTCATAAATGCTAAATATGGGTCATTTTAGCCCATTGGTAGGTGGTTGCTGGGCAATATGACAGCATTATAATATCTGATTTGTATAAGAAGCTTCAGGGGCCTAAGATGTTCCTCTTTGTGCCAGTTTTGGCTGCTGAACGAGTGCTCGTGTAGGAGTAGTTTGCACACAGCCAGAGACTGGTGTATCATAGTACGACAATATGCTACTATACTATACTATACTATATGGATTAAAATTAAACATAAATATAAAAATAAAGCAAAGTAAAGTAAGTAATATAAATTGATTTAATCTCACTGACAAAAATATACAAAAAGAATATCCCAAATCCGAATCCATATTTTCATTCCATTTTTGAGACTAATGTTAAAACATTAACTGTAAAAACATATACATATATATATATATATACATATATACATATATATATATATATATATATATATATACATATATATATACATATATATATACATACATATACACATATATACATACATATATACATATATATATATTTATATTAATTATCCAAATATGTAACTCCAGTTAAATATTGTAATGTTTAATAATTGCACTGGAACTGTCATCCATAGCGCTAGGTGATGACATAATTACTTCTCATGCCGACTACTTTATCAGGGAATGTGTTCAGCCTCTTTGACATAAATCCGCTTGGGTTCCATTTTTATTTGAGTGAATTTGCAATTAATCTCAAAGACTTTCAGGAGTTTAGTTTAAAATAACTTTTAAACCATCAGTTTAAAAAAAACATTTAATGACATCACTGTGACACCTCATTTACTTGCTTTAATCAGCATCCTGCATTATGTTGATTAAAAATCCAGCAAACCAGAAAATATTCAACAAGGCTTTTGATCTTGCAAAGAATTCATGAGAAAAAAGGAACTGCACAGTATATGCCACATTATAGAAAGTGTATTGCCCACTATGCAAAAAGTACCTGAGATGCAGTTTGTATATGTGGATACACCTCCTTTTTTCCCCTTTTTTAACAAAACATCCGAAAAAGTTCAGGCCTGCAGTGCATGTATGAAAACTGCTTCATGCCAGAATGTACAATCGGATAGCTTACTGCTGCGCTGCGACCAGGAAAGTTGAAGAAGGCATCCGGACCGTGTCTCTGGGGCATCTGATTGAGTACCGACAACATTTTGACTGCATGCTTCGGCTGCACAGGTGGCGAAGATAAAAAGAGTATAGATAAGACAGCAAGGCTTTCTCTGTGGCTGGTTGGACAGCAGACATTCAATATCTTTTCAGTTACTTCATTCAATCATTCGACAGTAAGTCAATTACAGAATAAGCCACATACCGATCAGTGTTGATGGGTTTCTTGAGGCAACTCCAGTGACAGTGTCAAACAATCACACACATGTACAACTCATCCTGGTATTACTTACCCAGAGGCCGCCTCCTCCTCGCAACATGCTGAAGAGCATTTTCAGTTCCCTCACTGTGATGCTGTAGCTGGCCAGCACTCCCAACATGTCCACTAGCAAATCTTTCAAGACAGACAAGATAACATACACACATTATACACAGATGAACACACATATATGAGAAGAGAGAGGAGGCAATAATCAAATGCAGCTGCACTTTGCTGATATTACAATTCATCCATGCTGGAAGTTTTTCTGGAGTTTCTCATGGGGAAAAGTATTCATATGACTGAACATCTGAGATAATAGAAACAGTTTCACTTTAGATTACAGTTCATTGTCCGTGAAATTCTTATATTTAACACAGAAAAGCCAAAATTGCATGGAGAATGACTTGGAACACTGCAGTGAAAATGCATTTTAATTTCATCATCTGAAACATAATTTAGAAGTAAGATGGGGTACGGGTGTAATTTGCAGAGCCCAGCATGTCAGTGACAATGACTTCAGTACACAAAACTGCAGTGTCAAAAAACTCATTTCTAACGTTAATCTTCACAGACTGAGAGGTTCTGAGCTCAGTTGTTTCTATATCCTTGTGTGTATACTTCTACCTGAAGGTGTTATCAAAGAGATATTCTAATATAATCCTGGTGCAAAATTTGAATTACACTTCCAAAGCCCTGCGACAAAAAAAAACAACAACAAAAAAACTAGTTTATAATCAATACATGTAAAATATTGTAGAATAAGTAAACAGAAAAATACAGGAATTTATATTTAATATTAAGTGCTTTTGTGAAACGGGAATGCATGTGCGTGAATGCAACGAGTGAACAGTGATGATACCAGCACTAATGAAGGTAGATGAGTTTAAATACCTGGGATCAAACATCCAAAGCAATGGACAGTGCACAAGAGAGGTGGAAAAAGGGAGTGCAGGTACAGTGAAGTGGCAGAGAAGCGGAGATGAGTTTCAGGGGTGATTTGTGGCAGATTTGTGGCAGCGAGAATGAAAAAGGAGGTTTATAAGACTGTAGCGAGATCTGTTATGATGTATGGTTTGGAGACGGTGGCATTGACAAAAAGATGGTGAAAGAAGGTGGACGCAGCAGAGTTAAAGATGCTAAGACTTTCAGTGTGAATGACCAGGAGAGACGGTCCCTCTTTCATTCTATGTAAGATATAGTATACTAGGAGGAGACAAACTTAGAGAAGTAAGGCTGATATGGTCTGGATATGCTAAGAAGAGGGATAGTGGAGATACTGGAAAAAGGATGTTGAATATGGAGCTCCCAGAGAGTAAGCAAAGAGGAAGATCACAGAGAAGATGATTCATGGATGTAGTGAAAGAGGACATGCAAACAGGGCAGGATGTTAGGGATAGGGTGAGATAGAGGCAGATGATCGACTGTGGCAACCCAGTTCAAGCACTATTGTGACTTTTCCCAAAAACTGATGTGTCAAAGAATTGTGTGGATTTACTAAATTACTGAACAAAATCCAATCCCCCATATACAGTTAATTTCCTTCATATTTTCAATGGGAATCATTAAATACACTGTTGTCTTCACTACTTTGCTTTTAAGGAATTTGTTGATGTTTTTATATTTTTTAATCATGTTACTATAGAACTGTTTTGGATCAAATTTAGGGCTAAGTCACCTTTTTTTAAAAAACCAAAACCTTCAGCTTTGTTAGTCTACTGTCACAATGCAAATCTTTTAAAAAGTACAGAGAAATGGTTCTGTTGGCTCAAGCTAAATCCTAACAGGCATTCTCATGTACTTTCTAGATATAAACATCATATTCATTAACATCAATCCATCTGAAAAAACAACAAAAAACAAAAAAACAAACAAAACACGCATACTACATCTACTACAAAAAAAAAAAAATGAAGACAGAATCATATCATTATCGTACCTGCAATCATGTCATCCACTGAGCTCATTTTCAGCAACACCTGCTGGATAAGGCCCACTTCAGTGCTCGTTTGCAGATTTCGAACACTTTTTCGAAGGACTGCAGTAAACATGCTCCAGATTTCAGCCTGGCAGGTGATGTCACAGTGCTCCAGCAGCTCCACCAGGCAGCTGATGCTTTCCGCATCTTGGATAATGAAGTTTGTCTCCAGATCAAACTCACCACCCACCAACTGCAAAATAAGGTGAGACAGATGGGAAATGTGTGAAGAGATTGAATTTTTATGCCTTTCACATTCTGGCTAAATTATAGTGTATCCTATGTTAATGTAATGGTCCAGCAAGTAGCAACCTTTATTAAATTTATACACTGGACACTGCTGTTTGACCCAGTTTTCAACCCGCCCACCCACCTTTTTTTTTTTCCCCCCTGGGGGGGAATTAAAAAATAGGATCCTTTCATAAATGTTACCATTCACTACAGTGATGGTTAAGGCTAGAACTGGAAAGGGAAAGTGAAAATCTTTTTCCTTCTACAAGATTTCGATCAGAATTTAAGCACCCGTGAAAATAGAGCTCGCATACAACAAAATAAAAGGAGAAGGCAGATGGAGCCACTATAACTCCACTGCTCCATTTAAAACACAATTGATAATCGCTATTAAGAAAGTAGAAAACTGCAATCGATAATGCAGTTCTTCGAGACCAAAAAGCATGAAATTAGCCCTTTAAAAAAGGGCATGGTATTTATGGAGTGTGTTGTCAACAACCTGCTGGTGGGCATCAAAGCAAGCAGGTGGAAAATGGACCTAGATGCCCAATGCACATTACTGTGACTGACAGGTAATAGGCAGGTGAGAGCAAAAGCTGCCTAAAGTAGCAGAGAAAGACTAGTCCATGGAGGTATAAATAAGGTCTCACCTCAATCATCATCAGATCTTGGCACAATTACATTACAACGATGTGTGCTTCAGGGCTGCTAGGACTTTAATTTCTGAAAGACAGGCTTTGCTCAGAGTGCAGATAAAATTTTAAAAAACTGCACAAAAACATACATATTCTCTCTGGGGTAAAATACACATTGACGTGCATTAAAAAAGTAAACTGTTCACAAATACAATCTCATCAGACACAGTCTGGCTGAGGTTCAAGGCTAATCTTTATTGGCCCACTTGGAGTTATTTTTCTGTTGCAACAAGAGTTCACATAATAGGTTTACACACAACACAACGAGAACATCCACAGTTATTAAAAAAAATAATTGCAGGAAGTGGAAAAACCCATGATGAAAGCATTCATACATAATGCTATTTGGTATTATGTATGTTAAAGTGACTCAATATATAAGAGTCAGTCCTTACAGTCCTCCTGTCAAGCATCATCAAACAATGGCCTGAGAGCAATATGTTAATTTTCCTGTAGAGCAGATGGTTCAGGCAGTCTTTTATGTCAATAGACTTCCTAAGGAAACGTCTGCTATAAATGACCAAAAGCTTACCCTTATAATCTTATTGGTCTACTGGCTGTGCTTTGTTGCCGTCTCCACACATTTAACAGCTGTTGCACATCTGTAGGTCATAGAACTCTAAGTGATAGAATAATTCTAAACATTAAAAAAAATAAAATTAAAAGCACTTGTCAACATATTTAGAAAACCATTCTCAAATGTGAAATTCAGTCTGAAAACCAGACCTCTTCATCCGTCGATCAGTCTCTCGACAAAAAGCAGACATTGATCAGTGAGACGCTAACAATAGCAGGTATTCACAGCTTGAAAACACAGCGGGTGGGGTTAAGGTGAGCTCTAATTCAATTCACTGGCCAAAATGCACAGACGATTCTATAAATTCTGTAAACCCAAACAGGCTGTAACACGCCTGTGTAAGTATAGACACTAGGTTAACTAGTTTTGGAAATTAACAGACTGATGGAAAGCTTGGGTCACGGATGACTAGACATTGGTGCTGAGCCTCAGTATCACTCTATCATATTCTACATCTATACACATAAAGATTGCTGGTGAATAAATCAAAATTCTAAACATTTAATTGTGTTGATTAACGGCGGTGACGGTTGTAGCTCAGGAGTTAAGGTTGATGGTAATCAGAGGTAATCGGAAGTTTGATGGCTCAGTCCCCGGCTGCTCCAGGCTGCATGCCAAATATTCTTGCGCAAGATACTAACCCCAAGAAAGCACTCAAGAAAACACTTAAGCATAGAAAAAATGTGCTTTATGAATGGGTGAATGAGGCATGTTGTGCTATATAAGAACCAGTCCAATTACCATTTCAAAGAAGTGATTTTTCTAAATGATGCTCAGTTGGTACACCATTACACCACCACAATCATTATAGATCCATGCTTTCATGTTGTTAATGCCCAATTCTGACCATACCATCCAAGAAAGCAGAGACCTATCAAACCGAGCAATGTATTTCCAGTCTTCTATTGCCCAGTTTTAGTGAGCTTGTGCAAATTGTAGCCTGAGTTTCCTGTTCTTACCCGACAGCAGTGGTACATGGCGCGGTCTGCTCCGAGGGCTTTTGTGCATTCAGAGATGCTCTTCTGCATAACTTGTTTGTAACCAAGGGTTATTTGAGTGATTGCTCCTAACAGCTCAAAGCAGTTCGAGAGATGATTCAGGGGAAAGTTTCTGAAATATCCAGAGGGTCCCATCTGCCATGGTCAGAGTCACTTAAATCACCTTTCTTCTCCATTCTGATGGACAATTTGAACTTTGACACATTATTTTGACTATGTCTACATGCCTAAATGCATTGATTTGGTGCCATGTGATTGGCTGATTAAATATTTTTTTGTTAAGGTTAATTAAACAGGCGTACCTAATGAAGTGGTGAGTGCAAAAATTAATACAAAGAAAAATAACTGGCATTATGCTTAATCAATATGATGTTAAAATGGACAAAATTTAACAGTTCAGTCTATGCAGCACCTGCCATGTTCCCTTCTGTTATGAACTGTGACTGTGTCTTTACAGCATTAGGTTTACCCAAGACCACAATGCATTTATGTGGTTTATAATGTGTGGTTGTTTGAGGCATAAAGAATAACAATATATCAAGTGATTGATGATAAAAAAAAAGAAACTTCCTGCAATTCAAATGCTGTCAAATGTTGTCAGTAAATTATTATCAGACAAAAGACTCCTTTTTCAGCCACTATGATGTTCATCATCCAAGAGCATATGCAACAAGAGGGAAAAGAGCCATAAAGTCTAGACTAAACCTCATAATTCTTAAGTGCAATTGCCATTAATCACACTATTCACAGGCACGTCACAATCCCAAGAAGTGAAGTAATTGCAGGTTTGGTTCCTCAGAATAATTTTCACCCATTATCTTACAAGAGGCACATAAAGACATTAAATCCCTGATTACACGCTTAACAGGTGGACAGCACAGCGTATCTCAGCCATATAAAAATTCAATTCAACATCAATGCGCAGTTTGAATACTGCTTAGTTTCAGACGCAAACCCCATAATCAGTGTAAATGACTAAGCTTAGAAGGAAATGCTGCAGAAAACAGAAAATTACAACAGACAGCTGCTAAAAAGGAAACTCAAACTAGTATTACTATTCCACATAAAACAAGCAGTTACATCAAGTGAGTAAGGAAAATTTCCTGCTTGCAAACATGTCAAGATGCACACAACACACAGCTGAAGTGAAAAACAAGGAAAATAAAGGGAGTACAGACAGCAAAGATTTGTGGTAAATTACAGTGAGTCTTCCTCTACAGTTGTGTTTGATATGTCCCTATTCAGCTTGTGAAAAGGTCAGGTGATTCTTTGTTGGAGACTTGACATGGGTGGACAGCAAAATTACTGGTTTGTACTGAGATGATGTTTTTGGCGTTTGCTCCTAAGACCAATTGTAGTTTCCACTGCCATTCAAAGGCTTGCTATCATGCAAAAGTCGACTTGAACTGGCCCCTAAAAAATGTGTTTCATTAGGCTTAGTGTAAAAGAACTTCAGGGTCTGGCTGTGATGATGGAAAACCTGCCAAAAGATCTCTACACAACATTAATTAGACCTTCTTGGAAGAGTAGCTAGATAGATCCCGCTCCTATATTAAATGGTTATCTTAGCCTCCCTGGAGTTCTCTTAATGACAGCAAAATTGACAGCAGAAATAGATCCTCCTTGGAACACTAGCCTGAACACCATGGGGATAATAAACAGGAAACAAACTGCAGTCGCTCATTACCTGGTTAGCAGAGAAGATGATGGTCCCAGCATAACCAGTAGTAGTGAGGGAACCATAAACAAAGATAAAAGCTGAAACACCTTTCAAGAAAGATGAGGATTCACCTTTCAGCATGACAATGACCTTTCGGCACACAGCAAAGACAGTGCTGCAGATGCTACGTGATAAGTGTCTGAATGTCCAGTGATCAAAACACCAGCCATGGTCTGGAGGTGAATTTGCTTGAAAATCTTTGGAAAGGCCTGAAGGTTGTTTTCTCCAACCAGTCCATCCAGTCTGTCAGGGGCTTACGGGATCACCGTAAAAGACTGACACAAATGATGCAAAAAGTGTGATAGAAAGGAAGAGCATGTCGTGTTCACAAGTCAAGAAAATCTAAGTGTCTTAAGTAATTAAGGCATTTCTATGTTTAATTTAGTAGCTTACATCTACTACACTGATGAATGATAGAAAATGTCATGTCTAAAGTTTCCTATAGTGTGACATTAAAGCATAACACTTCTTATAGCTCCTTCCAATGATCACTGTCAAGTCTCTAAGTGCTGTACAATACTGTCTAAAATGATAGCTAATGCAATCTACAATACCGTACGCACTGCTAAAAGACCTGAAGAGGCAAAAATAATTAGATAATTGATGTAGGATTATTAAGAAAGATACCAATATGATATTTGGTGATTTAAAAATCTTTTTTCCCCCCCTTTTTTCCTAGACAAACAGGATAAACAGATTTTCTTAACATTCATTATGTGTAGTTCTTTATGAGTCCTTACTAAGACGTGGCATTGCAGTTTAAAAATAATCGTGTTTTACTGTTGGAACGAGCTGTGGATTTCTTGTTTTTCACTCTGTTTGAGTCTGTTCTGCGTCAAATCTGTTACATGCAATCCATTTCTGATAAAACAGCAACTCTAACTGTATTAATTCGTCAAAAATTACATACCTGTTGCGGTCAACATAGAGAGAATTTAACATTTAACTATTACATTTGTGCTCAGCAAACTTCCTGTTCAACCTTTCTGACTCCTCCGCTTTACAGTTGATTGTGGAATATCTAGGAGGAAAGAAATTTAATTATCTGACTTGTTGCAACAGTGGAAACCTGTTAAAGTACCATAGTCAAATTCAGTGAGCTCTGTAGAAAGGACCCATTCTTGTATTTATCAAGGCAGTCTGCATGGCTACTTGGCAAAGGGACTGAAAATACCTGAATACTTTCGCCAATACAGTGTAGCTTTAAAGTAGCCATCTAAAACACTATAATATAAGGAAACGGAGAGAGGATGTGACTTTAATTTATTTTGCAACTTTGTTTCTATCCCTGATTATTCCCATTGATAGAGCACTGGTAGCTTTGTTTAGTTTGCCATATTTAAACCCAAGGGTGTCTGAGTGTGCTGGTGAGACTGAGCTCCTCGGCCAAATCCTTTCCCACTGATACTCAAAGATCACTTGTCTGCACTGTAAAGCTCCAGCTTTGTAAAAGACACAACCATCAAAAATTCAGACACAATTACATCATCAAACTGAAAGAAACTGGTTAATTTAACTATATCTCAAAAAAGTAAGCCAGTGGCTCATGAAGTAAGTCATTCAGAGTCTATGAATTTATTGAATCATTAAAGCCCTGTTAGCGATTAAAAACAGTGTTATAAATAAGAAGATACAAGGTTGCTAAAGGTGGTTAATATCAGGCTGGCTATGGAAAAATACATGTAAACTTCCATCAGTATGAATATGGGAAAAAAAGACAAATGGTGTTCTGCACTCTTTAAGCCTTATTGCAAGTCTTATCTTGAGATGTGATCAGATATTGTTGTAAATCTGAACTGTCAGTCAGGGTTGTACACCTAATCACGGTTGCCACTGACGCAGTGACTTCACACTTAGCTACATTTATGAAAGAATAATACTAAAAAGTATGCTCTCTTTAGAGGAAAGAGGTTAAAGAAAATTATTTAAAGCAATAGGTTTAAAAAAAACAAAAAAAACCCAACATTTTATTTATCCAAATTGGAGAAATAATTATGTTTCTGTTTTTTTCTGTATATGTCCTTTTGAGGATCCAAATAATCTCATTTATAATCCCATGGAACAAATCCTCCTTTCTGCCTCTTCGTCTCACTAAAAGGAAGATTCTAAAAAATGATGGGCTCCATCTGAAGACTTTTAGATGTTTGAGTGTTTAAGGTCTGTCTTGCGGTGCAAGGCAAGTTCTGAGTCAGAATATCAAGTTTCATCTTTAGCATTTATCATAGTCTCTGCGCAGCTACCAACCTGTATTCACTTTGTTTTCACTCAAACACAAACTTAAATGGAACTGAATCATTTGACATTTCTTTGAAAGTGCCATGGTTCAACATCAGAGAGACATAAAAGTTCTGCATAGTGCGAAAGCACTGGATTGCAGAGAAACACACACACGTGTACGTCCACCTCTACAGAAAGTCTTAGTCATATGGAAGCCTGGTATAATTGAGAGAAGAAAACTCAGCAGCCAACAATTCACAAGTACCCATTGTGCTTAAAAATCAGGGTTTTGCAGACAGTCATTTGCTTATTCTCAGGAGAGGGGCCAATGGAAGGGGAAAACCTTCTTCCTGTAGCTATGGCTAAACATATCATTTCAATTAAGAATATCTGCCTGGGACTATTAAGATGCCCAGAAGCTCCGTGCAGCTCCAGGTCGATGGGTTGCAAAAAAAAAAAAAGGAAGCTTATGAAAACACTACAACGTGAGTCGGGAGAGCAACACCACCTTAATTAGGCTCTAACTGGATGGATGCAGCTCAGGCTGTCAGATGTCAGGATAGTGAGAGACAGTTAGCCATTTTCACTATACAGCACCTCAAAATCAAGAGAAAGACTTACCATTCACAAACCAGAGGTGAATCTAGAGCAGTAATAATGTCTCTCAGTCACTCAAGCACACTGAGCTGCTCACCACCATATATGCAATCAGTAATTCCATCTGGCTGACCTGCATAGACTGACATTCTGATTAAATTACAAATAACCCAGCAGAGATTGTTGTGCCATCCATTCACTTTCTTAACCACGTATCCAATTCAGGGTCATGAGGGGACTGGAGCCTATCCCACCTGTGAATGGGCAAAAGGTGGGGTACATCATGGACAGATTGTCAGTCCATCATAGGGAACACAGAGTAACAGACAACCATTCATGCTATCATTCACACCTACAGGCTTTTTAGGATCACCAGTAAATCAACATGCATGTCTTTGGACTGTGGGATGAAGCCAGAGTATTCAGAAAATCTACACAAGCATGATGACACAAGGCAAACTCCATAAAGCTAAGCTGTTTGTAATATTTTTACTGTAATGGGATGATGGGATACGCAGTCCACAATGTAGGTATTTATTTTACTTGGAAGCATGACTAAAATGTGAAAGCAATTAAGGTGTCTGTTATTTACCCCAGTGGACACTCTTTTAGTGCGACAGGTTTATGAACTTCAATTAAATACCTTTAAATAACTTTTTTTCCATCAAACAATTTGTGCGTCATTGCCATGAGACACAGTATTAAGAGTTACATCTGAGCCCTCGACAATCCCCCCACTTTCAACTACTTCTGATTAGGCCAGGGCTAGAGGCTTACTGTCGCCATGGTGACAGGCAGCAATGACTGGACTTGAGACAGATTCCAAGGGAAGTCTATAGTGGCCACTAAATTGGGTGAAAATAAATAGAAGTGATGTCCTATTTACAAAGATCGCTGCAGTGATGGAGTCACTTGAAAGCAGATGTGGAGAGTACAAATTTCCTCCCTGATATTTTTAAATTGATAAAATGAGAAGTGCCCCTGGTTTAAAAACAAATTTATGCAGTCTTCAAGATCACACAAATACTGTCCATTCTGTTAATAAAATTGGTCAACATGAGATATGTAGCATGTTCACCTTTTGCATTGTATTTATCCCTAAAAAGATAAACTGGGACTTTCATAATCATCAAATGCATAGGATTGATAATAATGAGTTTGCCAATCAGAACTACTTTGAACTTGCACCAAAAGGCTAAAAAGAAGTGCTCGTGATGTGCTTAGCATAAAAACTGGAGAATGTAGCTCCAATATATATTTTATCTATATCTATATCTATATCTATATCTCTATATGATGTTTGGTGCTGGTAACAACCAGCAATTCATCACACAAATAAACAACCAAATACAGATACCATCACAGTTTTTGCTAAGAGGACAGAGTACTGTGGTGGCTTATTCCAGGGTCACAACCTGGAAGACAAACTCTGGTAAGGTTCAACTACAAAATCAGAAAAGCCAGCAGCTCCCATCTATTGAAAAACCGATGCAATCAAGGGGATGATGAAAAATGTGGCATGCACAAGTAAAGAGGAGGAAACAATGAACAATGACCATTCCCCAGCAAAGGGGAATCACCATGGGAAGGGAGTGAAACACAGAACACAATATTCAAGCAGCATACTTGTTTGGCTTTTTTAACCCAGGAACTTTGCTCATTTCTTCATGGTTTCTGCAAATATATATATTTTTAAGCACCAAGGAGAAAAAGACAAATAAATCTCAAAAGTGTGCAATAATAAAAGACATGAAAGAGAGTTTTATGTAATGGTAGCACAATCCAGTCACACGAAACACAAAAATAACTTTGGATTTAGACCCACAGTCTATTTTGAAAAATGTCATTGAAAAAATAATGAATAATTTTCACATGCCTGTATTTTAAATAATGTATCACAAATACAGATGAGAACTGAAAATAAAAGGTAAAAAGCATCCTCTACTTCTGAAAACAAATATTCAAACTTGGGTGTTCTTGCAGTAAAAAAAAAGAAGAAAGAAAACAAAGAATAGAAATTATAAAAAGTAAAAAGTCACAGTTGAACCACAGAAATAAGATTATGAGTTTGGATAACGGGTTTCACCTCTACAGATAAAATGAGGATAGAAAATACAGAATTGGAGCTCTCCAAGTCATAATGGAACTACAAACAATATGAAGCTGAGAACCATATTCAAAAACGAAATGTCAAACTAATTTGGGAAACCATTCATACAAGAGAATTTGCTCTTGCTCGGAGAAAAAGAAATGTGCAAAAAACAAACTGCTAACCTTATTAGCTTTTAGGCTTTCTCCAATGTGCCAAAACAAATGACATGAAAAGAAAAATGGATCAAGATGTTATGCAAATGCCGCCGTGCATTGCGACAAAATGGTGCTGCCACTCCAGGGAACAATTCTGAAGAGTTGAGCTGGAAGCCCACTCAGTGCCATTCTTTCTTTAGTCTGAAAATGTCACCAAAATAAAGGTCAAGCCATTTAAGGCAGATGGGTGAGAAGCGTTGGAGGAGGGAGTGTCAAAAATGTAAGAAATTAGTTTATTGCTTCTGTGCTTCCACTGAGTTTGATGAATGGCCTTCACATCAATGCTGAACTATGCTAATGACCATACTAATGCCCCTATCCACTCTGCTTCACTGATGAGTTAAGCACACAACAGTGCTGCAGACTGTCTGCAAGTAAGAAAATAATTATTCTTTCTCCCTTTAAAAGGCAATCATTGTCTAAAGCATCTAGGGAGACATCAGACGCCAGATTTAACATTTTCAAAATACTGTAATATTCACACTACAAGACATTTTTTGTGCTAGACTGTTGAGATATAGATACAAATGGTGCATAATTTGCACAACTAATGTCAGACAAGGAGTATGGATTCCAAGATAATGCCACATACAAATTACAGTCATATTGACAGCACTCTCCTTCTGTCTACACTGAATATTGTTTCACTGGGAGAGCAAGTCCCATCCCTGACATGTCTAAACACATGGTTAAACTACAGTACAAGAGAGAGAAAAAGGAGTTGAAATCAATATGATAGTCTCTTAAGTCTCATAGTGGTGCAGAACCATATCTTAGTCTTGGCATGCTTGAGAGAGTGGAACACTTCCTCATTTTCTAGTCAATCACGATTCATATTTGCTTTGCCACATCATGCAACCATGTGAAAACTGTGTCTATTTAACCAAGGCCAAAAATTTAATACAGGCCTTTTGGCTTACTGAATTATACAGGGAAGATTTGCAGGGATCTTGCAAACACACTCATCTCTGATTTCATGCTACGGCTAAACCAAACACAGTCAGAGTCTTTTGGAAACCCACATGGAAAAGAAATAGAAAAACAAAACACCTTGTAAGAATTTTGTTGGGGAAAGCTGGGATTTCAGTTAAGTCTTCCAAGCCTCATGCTATGATTTACTCATTAAAGTAACCTATTTTCCCTTTTTTTCCACAATGCAAATTGATTACTTTATGCTAACAAAGAAATCAGTTTTCCAGGAACAATTTGCTAGCAATAGGTTGGACTCCTTTTACCTACAGAACTACTTTAGCTCTTCATGGCAGAGATTCAATGAGGTGCTGGTGACATTACTCAGATTTAGGTCTATGTCGACATGATAGCATCACACAGTTACTGCAGATTTGTCGGCTGAACATCTATGATGTGAATCTTCTATTACCTCCCATCTCAAAGGCTGGATTGAGATCTTGTGACTATGAAGGCCATTCGAGTACAGTGAAATCATTGTTCAAGGAACAAATTTGAGACTATTTGAACTTTGTGACATGGCACATTATCCTGCTGGAAGCAGCAGGCAGAAGAGGTACACTGTGTTCACGTAGGGATGGGCATGATCAGCAAAGACACCCAAGTAGGTTGTGATGTTTAATTGACACTAAAATATCACTAACAGCATTACACCATCAGCCTAAACCACTGATACAAAGCAGATTAGATCCATGCATTCATGTTGTTAATGTCAAATTACTGTTCCCCTATCAGCTTCAAGCCAATCTAGCCACTGACATCTAGCATCAACAAGACATTTTCGGCCAAAGAACCAGCACTCACTGGATATTTTCCAGTAGATCAGCAGGTTCAAGTTCTCTTCCTGTTAAAGTAAGTCCTTCCTCCTCATCATGATCATCAAGTTCTTGGTGTCAGACCGTCGGGGTTCTCTCTCTAATTCTGCAGGGTTTTTACCTTACCTTGAGATGGCTGTTCTTGAGAGCTAGCACTATATAAATAAAATGAAACTGAATTACATATCCAGCTGGAAAAAGTTTGAACCAATCATTTCTTATCTTGCCACAAACTGTGAGGCACATGTTTGCTTCATAATTGAAAGTACAGTTCATGTTTGAGAAGCACTATCAAGACAGATGAGAGGACACAGGCCGCATAACACCCACTGCATTATACCAACTAACTTCTGTGTGACACCTGGGGAGGCTCCTCTCCTTCACAAAAAATTAGGCTCAGTCTAACATGTAGCCGACAGCAGCCACCTGGTGTGTCTGAATTTGGGAGCACATCTCATGTCATGTACAGTCAGAGTGTGGATACAAAGAAAGACTATATTTGACATCCATATGTCTGACAGTGGTGGACAAATTTGGCAATATTTGTTTTCTCACAGCTCAGAGGACAGTGACATAATGAAAAGACAATGTGCTTAAATCATTAAGGCAATTAAATTAAGCTTGTAAAACATTTTTCTTTTAAGTTCTCAAGTAACCTTTAATGACACTATTCCTGAATACAGCTGCCGTGCCGACATTAAATTACATGCATCCAATCTAAACTAGGTACATGCACTGGGAGGCCTGGAGAGAATGTGACCTGAATTATTGACGTAGTCCTCACATGTGACCAGACAGTGACTATGACATCAGGAGGGCTCGTGTTTGTGGAAACAGTGCCAGAGATTTAAAGATTATGTGTTTATGCTTCACTGAACTGGGTGGTTGCAGCATACAGATGGGGCTAACAAGCCCTCAGAAATAATGATGATGAAAGTTGCTCCGTAACACATTCAGCAAAAGAGGGAAGCCACGGGCAAGGATTTTGGAAAACCTTTAGTTAGCAGATTCTTTTTGAATTTATTATCTGGAAACATCTGCTTGTCAGTTCAGTGACAACTTTGTCTTCATACATTCTCATTATCAGCTGGGTTTGCACACTCACACCATATCAGAAAAAAAAAATTCAGATTTCAAAAAGATTTCAATTTGTTGCTCTGATTTCTAGCTACTTGTATATAGGAAAGGAATGTAAGTAATATAGTAAAAATGTTGCTTTGCTTAATTTTTTAAGTCCAATATGCTCATTGGAATATATAATTAAACACTAATTGCCTCACTATAGTGTTTTGCACATGGAAGACATATCGACATTAAATTATTCCTGACAGTTAATTAACCTAGTGTACACTACATTTCACAGTACAAATTGCTTGTAAGTTGTGGCTGTGGTAGTGGCTTAAAATCTGCACCCATTTCATTGTTTTTGTTATTTATTTCAATATTTATTTTTAAATAGGAAGGGTAAAATGTATTTGTATTGTTGGAACAATAAATCTGCTTTTTAATGCTTTTGAACAGCTGCATCACTAATAACACTGACAGCTTTATCATGGTTAAAATCATGTGTAACTCAAAAATGTGACCATTTAAAAATGCTCTCTTTATCAAGACATAGTTCTCTAGGATGTAGGAGAAGGCTGGTAGATGCAAATCAACTGTGGCAAAGTCTCAAGCATCCCTGGAACAACGTACTTGCCAAGCTCCTTAAAAAAAACAAAAAAAATTCTCTGTAAAGATACCAAGAAGAAATAGTACTCGTTAAAGCTGAAAAGCACTCTTACCAAATATTGATCTGGTCTAGATTTCTTCAGTTTACTGCATGTGCATAAAGTTTATTGATAAATAAAATCCATTCATATCATTACTTTTTAAAGCACCCTCATTTTATTTTGAGAGCTTGACAGAGTGGAATTTGTTGTTTTCTTTATAGTCAACAACAAACAACAGTCTGCTGCTGACCGATGACTACAGCAAAAACTTAATTTCCTGTTTGTTTGTTTTTTCCTTGTGATTTTTAGTGCTGAGACTGCTAATATTGCTAAAATATAAATTATGCAGACACTTACATGACTATACCTCTCTTCTGTGATCCATTCAGTTTTTGAGACAATTATCAAACATGCATTTAGTCAAACAATAGATTCCATTTGCTATTTAAAACAGTTTATAATTCATGAATATACAAAATTGCTAATTTTATTGCCTTTTGCCAGCTAGTCTCCATCAGGCCAATTGTAGGTAAAACATTCATATTTGGACTAGAGAAACAAAGAGTTTTATGAACAGAGACTCAGCTGTCAAAGGGGTTAACGCTTACACAAGGACAAAAATAGCAAAAACTCTTGTTGCTGAATATTTTCAGTATCATTTCCCTCAACTTCAAGCTCTCTAATTTATCATTATCTTTATTTTATCTTAAATACTCAGCTGTGAAATCCAGACTTATAATGTAAATACATCCAACCTTCCATTCATCCAATTCACAGTTGCAGTGGTGCTGGAACCAATCCAGCTGGCATAGGACTAGAGGCAGGGTACACCCAGGACAGGCTGCCTGACTGTCTCAGCATTAACACATAAAGACAGACAACCCCCTTCATGCTTACATTCACACCTACAACCAATTCAGAATCATCAGTTACCTAACATGCATTTCTTTGGAAGGGCCAGAGTACCTGTCGAGAACCCATGCAGGCACAGGGAGAGCTTGCAAACCCCACACAGAAGGTCCCAATTTTGAACCCAGGACCCTCTTGTTGTGAGGCAAGAAGGTTCTGGGTTTATTTGCAACATTGCAAATCCTTTTTATTTTTATAAATTATTGATATGGATGTGGGAACAGGGAGTTTAAAAGATGGTCATACTATCACACGCGCATATCCACAAAACACGTGCGCAGCTCAATGTAACAAGCTCCAACACAGTGTTACCTTTGTTCACCAATGATTTTCATCCTAGTTTTAATCAACATTTTTTTTCTGACAAAAAAAAAAAAAAAGGACAATAACGAAATAAAAACTAAAAACACAACGTGGTCCGATTTCTGCTGTAGAATTCAAATGGTCGGGTCAGGACTTACAAAACATGAGAGCATGGATCCATCTAACATTAATGGTATAATAGTGTGTGAGTGTGTGTGTGTGTGTGTGTGTGTGTGGGGGGGGGGGGGGGTTTTCCCTTGG
>VVHJ01020612.1:2772-21174 GCA_015107715.1 Tylochromis polylepis
TATGGTGGTTTTTTGTTTTTTTTTTTTTGTGGGGTGGTGGGGGGGGGGGGGGGGGGGGGGGGGGGGGGGGGGGGGGGGGGGGGAATCCAGACCCAGTAAAAACCAGCAATGATCACAGACTGGAAGGTAGTCATCTCCAACGAAACTCCCCTCAGTGTGTGACTGTTGTTGTGTAAGGCAGAAATATGCTTTAATTATAATTTCCTTGCTCTTGTAATTAAATGAAAAAGATGATTACTGTGTTTTTTACTTTACTCACACAATGTGTAGGATTTAAAAAAAAAAAAATTTAATAAGAATAATAGGGGGTTATCCTAATTATCCTAATATCCTAACCTGTTCAGCAGCCGCTAACATCCTTATGGCTGTTCTGCCCTTATAATATCATTCAAAACACATCCAGCTTGGTGTGTAACAGATTTATAATGCCACTAATCAATTTGTAATGTAAAGTTAAAAAAAAAATACTGAATTAATATGGTGTACTATCAATGTCAGCTATGATATTAGGATATCTTTTTAAAATGTTTTTGAATGAATGAAGTACAAGGGGTTATGAACTGTTGATATGGTGGGCAGTTGTCATACAAAGCACTTAACTCTCCTACTTGAGATCTGGTTTCAAGTCAGAGAGTCCTGCCTGTGGCTTAGGCAACAAAAGCACGAGCGCTCAAATCACTAATCTGGATATTAAAAATATGCCCTTTCACTCTCACATATCACTAATACACACAGTGGTGTGAAAAAGTGTTTGCCCCTTCCCGATTTCCTGTTTTTTTTTTCAATGTTTCAGATCATCAAACGAATGTAAATATTAGACAAAGATAACACAAGTAAACACAAAATGCAGTTTCTAAATGAAAGTGCTAATTATTAAGGGGAAATAAAATCCAAACCTACATGGCCCTGTGTGAAAAAGGGATTGCGCCTCAGGACCTGGAAGACTTGTTTTGGTAAATGGAACCATGAATTCTGCTGACTACCAAAACATCCCGAAGGAGAACGTCCAGGAATCTGTTCGTGACCTCAAGCTCAAAAGCACTTGGGTTCTGCAGCAGGACAATGATCCAAAACACACCAGCAAGTCCACCTCTGAATGGCTTAAGAAAAACACAGTCCTGACCTGAATCTGATTGAGACGCTGTGGAATGACCTTTAAAAAGGTATTTAATGCTCAAAAACCCTTCAGTGTGGCTAAATTACAACAATTCTGCAAAGATGAGTGGGCCAAAATTTCTCCACAGTGCTGTAAAAGACTCATTGCCAGTTATCAAATATGCTTGTTTGCAGTTGTTGCTGCTAAGGGTGGCCCGACCAGTTATTAGGTTTAGGGCCCATGTAGGTTTGGATTTTTTATCCCCTTAATAATAAACACCTTCATTTAGAGACTTCATTTTGTGTTTACTTGCGCTATCTTTGTCTAATATTCAAATTTGTTTGATGATCTCACTGAAACTCACTGAAACGCCTTCAGGTGATCTAAAGGACAGGTACTAACAGGCACTACTTCATACTTTCTCCTGTTTGCTCTGTGATGTCTCTCTCTCTGCTCATCTTTTATTTCTTCACCTCAGCTGGTCAGGACAGACGACCACCCTCCCTGAGCACATGGTTCAGTTGTAGATTTCTTCCTGTTAAAAAGGACTTTCTTTCTCCCCGCTCTTGAATCATGGAGTTTAATGTAGTATATCTTAAAACTTAACAAACTAACTTTAAACTTGCTTAAGATGACTATTTCTTTATTTGAATTCAAACTAAAATGCTTTTGTCGTGTTGAGCAGATCACAAACTTTGCTGTAAGTAACACAAAAATAACCGCAAAGTTCAACAATGGTGAGGTTATAAGTGCAGACTTTTTTCTGCAAGATTCATATCTAAGATCTAAAGTCCTTGTGTGGCTGAATCGTGAAGGGGATCTGGTGTAACACTTAAAAACTGCCAAACATGCAGAGCCACCTGCTGTGAAGGAGCATCTAGTAGCTTTTATATCAGTAAAAACCAAGCTTAAACTGACATGTAACACGGACTCATCGTCACTTGGATCAACATGTCAGTCTCCTCCCTCTTAGACAATAAGAATTCTCCAATCTGATTTGGCAAGTTAAAAACTAACATATTTGTCAGATGTCGCACATCATCACGGTTCTCTGAGAGAAAATTCATGAGATTTTCCCAATATACCATCACAGTGTTGTCACAGCTGGACTTGGAGTGGTTCAGCGCCCTCACAGGGGATCCTTGGTGATAAATCTTGTTATTTCTGAATTAATGGCTAACTATAGCACACCGCAGGACGACAGTTTGTCATTAGTTTCTGGAATATCAAGCAAAACTGCTTTGCTAAATGAGCTGCTGCTCTAATTTTATTCCATAACATACGTCTTCCCTTTTTACTATAACAGGACAGTGAAGAAAGTGCTTTGACTTATTTAGAAGATTCTACTATATGAGTGTTTCCTGGAGGTGACTGGGACCCTGTGTAGTGCCAGGGGACGAGTACATGTGTGCCTTCCACATCAATGTTTCAGGGTCTGTTCACTCCACTGGTCCCCACAGAAACGAGGGCACTGCTCTTTTGCTGTAGGCCACCAACAAACACGGCGTCCAAAGCAGGGGTGAAGCAGGGACCGTGTTTTCTGCTGAATTGTTTACACACAGGGGAAAAAGGCGTCATTTATGTAATCAAACATGACCTCTCACAGGTCATCAGCTAAACAGATCCTCATGAGCCTTATTAAAAAAAACTAATTAAAAATATAAACTATCACCTATTAATGCAACTCATCAGCAGATTGATTTTTTCAGAGATTTTAAAATATTGTTATATTTTTGCCAACCACTGTTTCTAACATCAACAATCAAATTTCACCACAATATTTAAACCAACATGAATGAAAAGTCCTTAAGATTGTCTTGAAAATGGAAATATAAATCCTCCATGTCAGACACTTGGAGAGTAGACGAGTAGCTCCCGTTGTCATTAACAGCTACAGGAATACTTTCATTTTTTATTTTTTTCAATTTTCTAAACAGTTTACATTGCGTTGAATAAACTCTCTTTTCTTGAGTCTGAGAGGATACTTTAACTACATTATGAAAAAGAGGATTTTGCAACCCTTCCTGCATTTAATCACACATAATTGTTAAACACTTGGTTATAATCAAGATCATTATAAATGAACTGAATATTTATAAGGCCTAAGAATAGGTCATGTGAAGATAATGGTGTTAAGCAAGTACCAAATGAAATTTAAATGAGTGGCCTTATTGAATATCTAAGAGGGCTTCTTTTGTGAGGGCACATGGTTCTTTGAAAAGTGACACACTTGTCTTTATTTCTAATTGAAGCTTCAAAGTCTGCTGGACTTACATTAAACAAAACAAAACGAGTTTGGAAAATTCTTTGCAAATAATCACCCAGATTTTATTCGGTGACATGACTCTTTTCAAAACACAACTGCATCTCTTCATTCACGCTTTACAGCAGTGTTTCGAATCATAAATTGTAATTTTTGCATGAATATCTGTTGCAGGAGGAACTAAATTATCCTAGGACAAATCCCCTGCGACCCCTCAGCTGATCTTGTTTACCAAAAAACTGCGAATCAATCAAAAGCAAGTCCTGACATGATAAATGGCAGCCCTTATCCAGTTTCAACCTGCCTCGCTGTGGGGCTGTTTAATTCACTTTGTGTTGGTGTCAGGCTACAATCAGAGGCAGAGGCCCCTTGAGGTTAATCTGATCTCTCAAAGAAATCCAATTAAAACACCACAACTAAAGAGGCATACATTGCTGGGCATCTTTTATTTTTACATAGCTTCTGTACAAGAAAAAACAAATCGCCATGACACCTGGGGAAATAAAGCCTGGTTGCTGTGGCTATTATAAAAGTCAGCATTTCCTTTTGTTCAGGGGAAACGTGGAGTCTGTCTGATATGAAGACTCTTTGTTTTTCTGCTCCGATTGTTTTCCTGGGGTCACTTTGCCATCTTTCTTTGAGGTGAAAGAAGGGAAACGTTAAGACTGCAGTAGTAGCCGCAATTAAAGTAAACAACAGGAGAAGCTTTGCACCAAGAACATTTCTGGTTTTACTGACTCATGTTGTGAAAAGAGGAAATTAAACCTTGAAACCGTGCTATGCTCCAGCCCGCCGCCAATTATTCAGCATCCATCATGCCCATCGAAACACGCCGTCTAAAACAGCCTACTCATTGTTTTTCTCTTTTGCATCATGTATCCTTTCTCGGATCTATATAGATATTAATGTGATCGTAAAATATGTACCTTTCCTCTAATGTTTTTCTAAAAAAGGATTAAAGTAAGTATCTCCCTGGTCACTAATAAATAAAAGCAGTATGAGAGCTATGTCTCAAATAAAATTCTATTGACTGTGCATGTTCTTTGATCTTTATTATAAATCCAATATTTCTTTAAAACAAAATCACGTGCACGTCTTTACCTTAGAAACCGTGTGTTAGTTCAGTCCTTTAAAAGTAAAATAAAGCAAGTTTAAGTAACCACTGCAGATATCAAGTGCAAACTACTTTTTCTTCTGCTCCACATGTTAACATTAGCCGAGAAAGCATTGCTCAGAAACACAGGCCTGTGGTGCTGCTATCTGATTTACCTTTAATAAAAAGCACATGAAGTCTGGAGCAGTCATGATCACAGATGAATCCTAAACCCTGTCTTAGTCCGCCTCAGCAGCAAAGAATAAGAAAGCTGAGTGAATTAGCTCCTGTAGTTACCCATCTAGCTGATTGCTCCTGAGCACCCACAGTTGAGGGTACGCCTACATGTGCTGCCATTTTCTACAGATCAGAGAGAAGTGATGCAAGGAAGATATAAGTAATGCAAGAAAACATCCAACTTGAAATGAGGTAAGCTCCTAAAACTTGTGAAAGAAGGCAAAACTTATTCTACTTATTCGGTGCTCTCAAAATCTGATAATTTCTTGTTGAAATATTGCAGGTATTTAAAAAAAAAAAAAATTGCCATTCACATTATTGGATAGGGAATGATAAAAACATTATTTATTACCTGGAGTTGAAGTATGTGATGAGTCATGACTTCTGTGGGCTAGCTGATGCTCCCGAATGTCTTGTGAAGACCGAAGTGTTCACGTGGCCCATGCTCTTCTTTTCTCCAAGTATAATCACATGCAACTGGATCATGTTTGTTCTCAGTAATCCTACATCATACTATTGACATGGAGGTTCACTAAATAATTTGGTACTGTGCTCACCTGGTGTCCTTCAAGGTCTCAGTTTCTATTTTTAGTTCCAATTAAAGCTGCCAGAATCTCTACTGTTGAATTCTCCGCTGAGAAAATTGCATGTGTTTTAGGTGCACTCAAGCAATCTCATGCTGTGCCTGGCTTAATGAGCAGTCTTATGTGGAGCTCCAAATATTACTGCATGCATGTTTGAATGTGTTTAATGAAAAGGCATGTCGCTTTTCTAACTTATTTTGATTGAAGAAAATCATTTTGTTGGCTTTACTGGTTCCCAACAATCATAAACATTAGTTAGGATGACTTTAGACTGTGTGCTGTAGATCTGATAACAGACTATTTTAGACTCACATTGTCACCATTTTATCAGCTCTGTGATTTCTAGGTCAGAAAATCCACCTATCCCTAATATCAACACAACCGTCTTTTCTACATTTTGTCAGTTTATTCTTGCTGAAGCTAAACATCCATATGGAGTCAGAGATAAGGAATGTGCCATAATAAAAAAAAAAAAAAATATATATATATATATATATATATGGGTGATCTATTTTCTGCAAATGGAAAATTTTAAGTGATTGCAAGCCGACCGTCCTAGCTTATAATCAGACATCTGATTTGAAAGACTTCAAAAAAGGAGCCCATGAGAAATCTTACAAGCATCGGCATGGAAGATCACCTGGACAGGGAACTGGACCTGGGAACCAACAACACTCAGATTTCTGATCCAGTCGATGCATGATTTTCTGCCAAGCCCTTCTAACTTGCATAGTTGGGTTCTTGCTGATACCCTAGCACGCCCAATGTGTCAGGAAAGATGTTTGATGCACCTGGATCCAACAGGCCTAAACTGGCCTCCAGCAAGGTGAAATAATGCCTTCATCGAGGCAGCGTTTCTTTAAACAGGTAACTTCCAGTCATAGAGCATTAAAATGAAATCTTATATTTCAGTGTTAAATTTTAGGTTAACCTTTGCTGCTTTAAGTAATTGGGAATGTGCATTTTAAGCATTCTAAAACACACTGCACTGACAAGGATCTCAAATTAAACGACCTGCTCTTTAAGTCACTGGCTTCAGATTGAAGATCAGAAGCTGCCCAGTGGTTCCTCTTATACAAAAGCCAGCATTTCAATTTCAAAGCTGCCTATTTGTTCAAAGCAACACAGGGCCTCTTCTGCATAAATCTCAGCCCATCTCTTGACAGTGGAACAAATGAATGACTTAAATTAAATTTGAGTCAATTAGGCTGTCTAGTATATGTAATTGGTTTTCTGGATGGATCACAGCACCAGCTAAGGCTTGGATAAGAGGAAATGTGGGTGGACTCAAAGATGCAACAAGGGGAACTTGGACTGAGGAGCTCCAGATGGTTCAACAAATAAAATACTAACAAGATATTACCGTTTTTGACTGGGGACCTGTGCTATCTTTACCTCATAGTCTGATTTCCTCTTTTTGTTTTTTCCACCTTTACTACATTGCCAACCCACTGATAGGCATATAGAGGGTGATTTACCTTACAGCGCTCTCTGCCACAGCTACTGCAGGGTGAGAATTCAGACATCAGGCTCAGAGCATTACCCTCTGTTATCAAATTTCCATAGACGACTGGCAGTTCAATTTTGCAGCTCAGCAGAGCTTATTCCAAAAGAGCACTTTCTGAGAAGTAAGGTTTCAGATCGAGCTCGGCTAAATGTACTGTTATAGTTCATGCATCACGTTTGAAAGTAAGTAAGAGTACACTGAGGAAGCTAGACCAAGACTCTGATGTTGTGAGATACAAGTAGGCCTTTTTATGAGCATAAAATGTAATGTACTGTGTTGGAAGGCATCAGTAACAAAGAAATAATTGTGGTGACAAAGCGTGTCACGTATTTCTTTTTAAAAGACACCAAGAGAACAATGCATGAAATCTTTTTCAGTTTAAAAGATAAAAATTTATGATCTAGAAGCAGCATAAAAACGAAGACCTAGAAGGCAAGTGAGGATGCCTAAAATGAAGTTAATGCAATCAATGAATGAAATCCACACAGATGATTTTTTTCTTGATCTGTAAAAAAGCTGCGTCAGTCAGTCTCTAAAAAACTGTTGATGTCTCTGATGCAATGGGCCATAATATCCATGCTCAATCAGTGTAACATAGTTCCGGTTTTAATTAGAAACAGCAGTCCTCCCAGTCTGCTCATCAGAAACCATCTCCAGATCACATAAACCCAACTCTTCAGATGTGCCGTTTTCAGTTACAATTTTTCGCTGTAAAAACTGAGTGAAATGTGAAGGACGTGAGACACATGTAACAAAACTGATTATATGTATTAGTGTCTAAAGATATCTCTTAACCTTAAAAAATAAAAACGGGTTGGGGAAAAAAAAACTGAGTTTATAACTCAGCGGCTTACATTTTTTGCTCCGAGGCGGAAAAATAATGAAGGTTAAAAAGTTTCTGGAGCATTTCTAATGCCTTTTGACTTTTGCTGCCGTGACGTCAGGTCTCTCTTGGAAATTAGATTTGAATCGCAGTGAGATTTTTACCTGGATGGATAAATAAAGGATTAATAATTTAAAAAAAAAAAAAAATTAAGTTGATGTGTGGTTTTGTACAGATCACTGAGGAAATCTGTACTCTGGTTTAGGTGAGAAAATTCTAGCATTTTATTTGCATGTTACTGAGCATATACACGTTCACTTATAGATGAAAAAAATCATCATGGAGGTGGCCAAAATGCAAAAACCAAAAACAAGAGACTTCTCAAATCAAAGATTGACGTCATGCTGGCCACCTTTTATATTCAGCCTAGTCAAGGTCAAAGCCTGCAGGACTGTCATCACAGTGTCTCTATTATAGAAAAAAAGGGCAGGGAGAAACAGTTACTCACTCTAGGCAAGTGACGGAAAGAATGACAGGTTAAGAAAGAAGAGAATAATCTTACCCGAATACATGAAGAGGAGTGGTACTAATAATAAAACTATGTTGGGTAGTACCACATTTATTCTGCTCTAAAAAACAGAATAACAGAAAAGTCTGAGAATCCTGAGCCACGTTAGCTGAATCTATAGCACAGCTGCTATCCCAGTGTGAATGCTGGTTGATTTATTTTATTTTTCTTTTGGGAGACAGGAGAAGCAGCACTTCAGACTGACAGATTCCCGGAAGGAGACGTTACTGAAGCACTGTGGTATTTATAGAAGGAGGAAAACATCCTGTTTACCTCCTTCAAATCCTGATTGGGGGTTCATGCAGTATTCATATTCCCAGTCTCCATCTTCTGTTTTTTTGATGGAGGAAGTTTTATGTAAAATGCAGGTCAACTCGCATAAGGTTTCGAGGAACAGTGACAAAGACTTACGCATCATCGCCTGTCAGCTATGTAGCACTTCATACTCAAAGGAGGAATGCTCGTTAATTGAGGTCAGGAATGCTCTTTAACTCAACTTTTTAAATCCTTTTCTACCCATTTGTCTGCTCCTTTTAACACAGTGAAATGGAAGATTGTTCCCTGGGAGTCCTCTGCTTAAATTAAACGCCCTATAATACGTCCGACCTCTTGTCACCAAGGTGGATAAAAAAAACACAGCTCCCTTGTCTGTTGCTGATATGTGTGGGGAAGGTCTCTGGGCTACTTTTTCATTAAATGGACCTATTATAGCTTCACCTGAGCTGTGCCGGCTGCTGCAATCTCATGTCAGTGGACTTGTCAATCAAAGGGTCCCCAGGATGCTGTCGATACCTATCTGAGTCCAGTGGATACAGGGCTGAAAATGGAGAGTGAGGTGTTTTCACAGACTTGAATCACATTTACTTCCCAAGTGTTAATTTGCATATACATAATCACCATATGCTAATCAGAGGAGTCAGCAGGCTTATCTGTTTGGAGCAGTGTGTCCATTTTGGATTTAGTTGAATGAGAAAACACACAAACCTTTTTCAGAGTGATTGCCTGTTTCTGTGTTTCTGCAGGAATATGACCACGCTGAACGCACACTGTTGGTCTTACTGTATGTTTCACTGTAAAGCTACACAAGCACACGCACTTGCGTACTGTTGTTGCTCACAGACCTAAGAATCAACTTAAACTTACAGGAGATAGAGCTTCTTTGAAAGCAGAAGTGATCCTGTTGACAAAGTGAGGTGTCAGTGTGTGGAACAGGTTAAGCAACTTGCTGTTAATGAAATGATTGTGGACTTGAAATTATGCAATTAGCCAGAGAACTAAGAACGGTGAACATTCTGCTGATATTTTACTTGCTGCCAAAAGCATCGACTACAGGATCTCTGAGCTGATGGCCTTTGGGATATCATACAAGGACATCAGCTGCTGATCCTTTAAGTCTGTAAGTTGCAATTTAGGATAGCTCTTCATGTATTCCCAACATGATTTGTTCCACCATGCTTATTACAACTGACTGTATCCGTGCAGATATTATTTTCAGACCTTAACATGTGCTGTTGTTGATTATGCAATAAAAAGTTATTCATTTCATCTGTCAGATGTGTTTTGGCATCTGTTTCAGAAAACGACTCCCTCCAGCATCCCCGTACGTGCGTATCACGTCATCCTTTCTGATAATTGATAAATAAAATGTAACACAGATCAGCTGGCGTCTTCCAGTCTGGCTGCGAAGCTGACTGTGTGGAGTGAGAAGGTGGACCCAAACGCAGACACACAAGGAGGCAAAACTTGAGTGTAACAACAAACGAGCCGTTTATTAAGGATGGGAAAATAATACAAAGCAAAAAGCAAAGACGAAACTAAACAACAACCTAAACTCAAAACATGAAAAAAACTTGGAACATGGAAACCTGGCATGGATACACAAAAACCCTGCGAACATGACACAACCATAGCAGACAACCTGACACTGAACAAAGGAAGACAGAGGACTTAAATACACACAGGAGGCGATCAGGGGAAGTGGCAACACATGGGGAAACAGCTGATACAAATAAACATAAGGACATCAAAGGGGAAAGTGAAACTAAACACATTAAACAAAGAAACACAGGACCTCTTCAAAATAAAACAGGACAAGAAACACAAGAAGGGCAAGGGAGACTTAAACACAGGGGTGAAGCACACAAGGGGAATTTGAATAACAATGAACTGTACAGCAGCCTAGGCACGCATGAAATGAACTAGGGGAACCTAATAAACTAAAACATAAACATTAAAATATATAAAACTCAAAACGCCGAGTCAAAAGACCCAGGATCGTGACACAGTCATGTCAGTAAGAGCACATAAAATCTGCACTGATATTGTCAGTGTCACATGTTGCCTCGCCTTGTCATTGAAAAGCACCTTCTCTGACAAATTTAACCAAACTTAGATCTTTTCAGAAGCCACCTTAAGTAGTTCTGTTGCTGTAACTGAACCAAACAATGACTCAAAGCAAAACCACACAAACTAAAGTCTAAAAACCACTGGTCCGCGACAAGGCACAAACCCAAGTCTCCTGGATGACAGTCCAAGAAATGACCTGTCCATTCACAACAGCCAATACAGGCTTTCAGCAGACATGCATATACTGTATGTGCATCCTTCAATGCACCCTCCATTCAGTGAAGACCTGAGGATGCATCTTGAAGAGTTATTATTCCCACATGTATGATCAGCAAGAATTGTAACAACTGTTAATGACTTTTTAATGGTCTGATCTGAAGAATAACCTCCAGTCCACTTTAATGTTTACTTGTTTATCCTGGAGCTGTGATTTATGTCCACAGAAACTGGAGAGTCACACTCCATGAAATCACTTCAAATCAATTCAGTTTTATTTTTAAAGCACCAAATCACCACAGCAGATCCCTCACGGCGCTTTAGATTGTAAAGACCCTACAATAATACAAAGAAAACCCCAACAATTAGCTGACCCCTGTGAGCAAGCACTTGGCGACAGTGGGAAGGAAAAACTCCCTTTTACCAAAAGAAACCTCCGACAGAACCAGACTCAGGGAGGGGCATCCATCAACCGTGACCAGCTGGTGGTGAATGGAGGGAGAATTTGGCTTAGCATCTATACGGTAAATGTTAAAACTTACATAACTTATGTAAAGAACTAAATCCAGAATGGCTGCGTATTCTTCATTTGCTTGAGTCTGTATTGTGGGATTATGAAAAAAGCTATCCTAACCTGGTTCGTTAAATCATGAATTAACTATAGTTAACCACAGTTTTTGGTTGAGTTCAGTTCAATTTCACTACAGGCCACACCAAGGCCTGATTACTGCCAAACCTCTTGAATCAAGAAATCACTTAAATAGAACTTGTGTGACACGGTGAAGTAGGTTAAAAGATGCCAAAAAGCATCACATCATGCGAACTTTAGGTGGACAGGTACTTTTTCACATATGGACAGGTAGGTTTGGATAGCCTCAGGTTATTACTCAGGTTATCTGTCTATTATAAAAATTTGTTTGATGATCTGAAACATGTAAGTATGACAAATAAGTAAAATCATGTGGATTTATTATTATTATCATCATTATATATTATATGACAACAGTGGGACAGCAGTTCTGTCCATGTTCCCATTAAGTTTTTCATAAAAGAGAAAAAAATCTGATTCCATTTTCAGTGTAAATGGTGTAAAGCCAGGAGTCAGTGCCCATTACAGAGCATTTAATTGACATCGACTGTTGCATGTCTATAGGACACCAATAGAGCCGTGGCTCTCCTGCTGCCTAAGTGCTGCTCAGAGAGCACAAAGGCTACTCGGTTTGAAAAAGCTGCCTCAGTGCATGAATACTAATGGAATTGATTTATACCTCCATTTCCTGCAGGGAGACTTGTGGACTTTTAATGCAGAGGGGGAAGCAAGACCCCTCTGTGTGTATAAAAGTGAGAAGAGGTTGAAATCATGAGAGGCAACTACAATAATGTTTTAAACAGAGTCCAGAGCTATTATGAAAACGCACTGGGGAAATGACTGTGAGAATATAATGGCGCACACAGAGACAGATGTTGGGGGTTTGGGGTGTGTTGTTATTTAGTTTTAAAACCTTTTAAAAGTTTAAGTGAAAGAGAAAACCTGTCCCGTCTTTGCTAGACAACAGTGATCTCAGTTAGCAAAGCTAGCCACCTCGGAGCTTAGTAGCAATTTCGCAGCCTCCACTCTGGCGAAAATAGAAGAATATGTGGGCTTGTGTACAAACACAACTGACATCAAGCAACAGACAGGTAGGTGGCTTAGAAGCAGCATAAAAAGTAAAAGAGCATCTTTCATATTTGGACCTATAAATCTAAAACATCACAAACATCATGTGATCATGATCAAGCCTCAGCTGTCAGTTTAGAGAGAAACCCTTTACCGGTTTTACTAATAAAATCCAGTTTACTAATCAAGATCGGCACATCTCTGCTTACGTGTTGCTTAAAGTATTCATTGGTTCTGGAATAAGCTCCAAAATACTCTGATTATGTAAGGATGGACATTTATTTGTATATTTAAAGGTTATTAATTAGTGTAGACGTTTATAGTACATGCCTGGGAAGTAAAAGTCAGACTGTCCAACTGATTCCAACCATCCTACAGTACCAGCCATAAGTGCAGACTTGAGCGTGAGCAAATGTTTGACTGGTACTGTATATAATGGTCCTTCAAAATTTAATTGTCAAAATTTTAAAAAGGGTCACTGATTACTTTAATGTCTCATCTTACAAAAGATACAAAAATATACAAAACTTTTTTTTAAACTACGAAAAACTTGTATATCAGTGGGTTTTATAACCATGCATGAATGAAATGGGCAAAGCTTTGATTCACATGAAACATAAGCCTTGTTTCTCTCAGCTGGAGGAAAATGCTTTGAATACATCTTCACTTCATCTGGTGTTGTGAATGACTCCTGGTAACTTCAGAAAAGCTAGATCAAGACATTTAGTCCATTTTTATATGCACAAATATTAAGGCAATATTTAGTAGTTATTTGTAATATATTGCTGCTAATGCCATCTTAAATACTAATAATAACAACCTGTCAAGGGATGGGAGTATCTACGCGTGAAGAGCCGGCAGAGCATAAATTGCTCAGCATCTGTTGGAACAGACAGTAAGAGAGATTTTTCCCCATGTGCACTGGAAACCTCATGTGGTTTCTGAAGTGCAACAGAATGCAACCAAATTGCCTGATTTATCAGACAAGTGAAAATACTATTATTTATGTGCCAACAGAGCAACTGGATACATTAATGTGTTTGTTATTCTTGAAAAAAAAAAAAAAAGCTGTGTATTTCTGAAAACGCACGGCAGCACTGCAGAGAAGAATGAAGCATGTCAGCATACCTTTACCGAGTGAAACTTACTGATGCATGAGTGGGCGGCACATAAATGACAAGCCTTGAACAGTAAATGGTCAAATGTGATGCTTGCAACCTTGTGGGCAAGTAACATTAGAAATCCAAAATAGCGAGATAAGCAATAAACTGAGAAATGCCAAAACATATTAACTGAATAATTTCATTTTACTTTCAGCCTCTTTTCTGTTCCCAAATTATAACCAGCTCAAAAGCCGGGTGCCATCCCTAATCTCTCCTCGGCATTCCTCCATTATCTTTTCAGTGGATTTGTTTGATGTAAAAGGTTTGCTGTTACCCATAAACCCATTATCACAGACGCACTTATGGCAACCAGTTCCCTATGAGAGATATGCCATTTGCATCTCTTTGATGTCTATGTACTCACTGTGACACGATCACAAGTCAGGTCTGCCTCCAATCACGATTTGAACGACACACTGCATTCTGTTTACAGCCCTTTTAGCTTTTATTGAATAGATGTTGAAATTCCTTCTGAGAAAAAAAAAAAAGTAAAAAATGCACAACAGTCATGTTGAGATGAACACAGGTTTGACTGACACAAACAGTAACATGTGAAATACATTAAAGGTCTTTGCACATACTTCCTTAACGAATGCCATGCAATGGGATATGATCCATGACGGCATGTCACGTCTCAGTGTCACAAAGCGGGGATGATCCCGCCTCCCAGAAATACACTACATGACTCTACCACTCCTTCCATATATTGTTTGTTTTTTTTCTCTTGTACACACAGGTAGCCAAAGACTTGCTGCTGTACTGTTTGAATGCAGAAACACAAGACGATGAAAAATCATATGAAATCACTTTATTCTCAGTGTGCGGTGATTCCATTTTTGCAGGAAAGTTACAGACCGAAATATTTGTCTAAAATGGCATGCAGTGAGGCTAACAGGTGGAGCTTTGAAACACAGAGAGGACACGGAACGATTATATCAACACCCTTGCCTACATCGCACACCATAAGCATGCATACATGTCAGTCAACAAATAGGGAGCTACAGAGAAAGAAAGAGAGAGAGAGGGGAGGAGGGTGAGAAGATTTTGCAGTACAAAAGAATACACCAAATGAACATGTTTTTTTTTCTCTCTCTCTCAAAATACCAACCACCAGAGGACAGGACCGGCTACAGACAAGAAAATAAAAAAATACTGCACCAGACTAAGTATCTTCTCAACAAGTACAGAAAAGAGAGAGACAGATGCAAGAAGAGAGAAACGTCAGACAGTTACATTCAAGTCACATCAAAAGAATTTTTTTTTTTCCTTTTTTTTGTGCCATGTTTTTCAGGCAGCTTTTAAAATTCTATCCATGGCTGTATGAGCGGCACAAATGACTGACTGGGTTTCTGACAGTCTACTGGACAACAGGATATTGATTACGCATGACTTGGGCAGTTAGTTTAGGCAGTGATCAAAAAGCCATTTGGAGCGCAATCAACCGACATTTACAAGATGACGATGATGATAAATGAGTTCATGATGGTGTCAGTGGATGAGAAGCAAATGTTGATCTGATTTCAGAGCACACCAGGTTTTCAAAGACTCACTCACAGCCTGAAGGAATGCACACACTAACGACGTTTGCTAAGGTGTTGTCGCTGGGAATCCTTTGCAGGGGCAGTAATTGTAGCTTTCTAGATTATTGTTGGGCCAACAAAAGAGAGATGTCACTCATAAAGAAATACTGTAGCTATAGGCTTGCTAATCTGCTAGCAATGAAAATGTAAAATTTTTTAGTCGAGAACCCAATGAGACTCGAAGGCTAGTTATGGTTAACTTCTATGAAAAACATTACTAGAATACCTGAGAATTTTAAAATAAATCAGATATGCAGGAACTAAATGGGAATGACACCCCCTTGTCTAAGTCTAATACTACCAGCACTATTCTTTGGTTTGACTGAATAACTGCTGTGATGATGGATGCGAGTGCATGAAACATCTACTGGCTTCTAGCTAGCTGCTAACACACTGTGGGAACAGAGGCTGGCAAAGGCAGTTTACAGGTACAATAAAATCACAGGAAGTTCAATAAATGTGCTCTACAGGTGATCTTACCACACCGTGCCATTTGATTTTGTTTTAACATATTCAGGGTATATATGTATATATTCACCATGATTACAGAGCTCACAAAACACAGAGAGAAGCTAAATTTCCCTTTCTCTACGCCACAGAAATACACAAGATAAGAATTAGTGTCATTTCATGTTTAGCTAGCTTAATAAAAAACAGTCATAATGTGGCTAAACAGCTGGTTTTGAAAACCCTAATTAAACACCTACCTACAGCTACTGTGCACAAGTGGCTCACAAAAGTATTTTCCAACAAAATTTGTCACAAAATTTAACCGATCACTGCAAATAGCACATTTATGATTTCCCCTAGACTTCATGCGGGATTTTTCCTAAAAGGCAGCTAATATAACCTCTCCACAGCAACATTTTAGTGCCATTAATCGCAGTGTTAATCAGATTCAGTCTAGATAAATTTTGCGGTTCTTACAGCATCAAATTTAAGTTATTCATTGTGATGTACTTGTAGGCTGAAAAGGCATTTACTGAGGTGTGGTGTACATCTAAGTTCGCGCGTTACCAGCTCGAGTCTGGTGGAATGTCTGAAATATCTGGAATGTTTAACAAGACACTGGGAATGATGGAGAAATTTAAAGAAAAAAGGCATGAGGAGAATATATTTATTCCATCCTCATTTTTTTTTTAAAAATTTGTGCCGTTACAGTTGCCTGCAAGGCAGAGTAAACTCTAAAGAGCTTTTTTCAAGAGGCCACGGAGGACTTTGATTTGTTAATGTCTGCTTGTAAAAACCTGCAGTTTGTAACTCTGAACACAAAATCCTGGATGTCGAATGTCATGTGGATGAACACTTTTCACAACATTAAACGAATCCTCCCACTTTCTCTCTTCTTTGTTTTAATTAAATATCTCTGACCGACGAAGGCTTCACTGTCGCTACAGTGCGTAGCCACCCTCGCGTCTTTAACATCGGTCAACATTAAGGATTAACTTTAAACACACAACAATGAAGATTGTCTGTTATTGCTGATTTGGGACTTCACTCCCATCAGTTAAACCAACGGACACGAGACAACTTCATTTCGAACAATATATTGCACTATTGTCACTGTCTGTTCACATATAGTGTATTCACAACATAGTTGTGTTTGGGAAGTGTCTTTTTAAAAAATAAAAATAACGAAAGTGTAAGCACGATTCAAAATTAACGAGCCCGGCCAAACGTTTACACTTCCTATTACAAAAAGCAGAGTGAGCAACACCAAAGAAAGAAAAGAACTTAGCTTTTTTTTTAGCCTCAAACATGTATAGCCAGTGACTTTATAGAATTTTAAGGATTTCATCTTACTCTTTTAAGACAAACTTTATGAAGAACATTTATAGTTTCCTCCATGGAAGAACATTTTTAGACACAAAGTCAATTATCGCTTACTGTACATGGTGGTGGATGAGACGTTAACTAAATAAAAATGGAAAACCAGTTATTGCCTCAAATTTCAGTGTATTTTGCTTCATCATAACAAAGGAAATGGTATTCATATATGTACTTCACAACAGTTTACTGCATGCTTAAGAAAGTAAAACAAAACGAAGCAAAAAAAAAGGTTTCATTTCAACTGAATTCCTTCACTTTTCAGTTTACAGATGTATTGGCTTTGCCAGTGTTCGTACTACACGTTCACATTAAAACACTGAGAACATGAGGGACAGTTTATCCTAACAAAGGCGAACCAATAAAAATGCAAGTATATATACACTGTATGTATCAAATATTAGCAAGAACATAACAGGACGATTCAATTAAATTTTGATATGATTTGGATAATTTCTTACAAGTTAAAAATATGGCTTATACTCTTAGTTATCTTGTTATATGTCATATTTCACTCCTATATAGTACTCTTTTTATATAACCGAGGCTATTTACAAACAAAAAGGGTGGATGATGGGTGATATCTGTTCGTGTTCTAAGTGCTGGGCATTTTGAAAACATGGCATCAGTTTGCCTTAAGTAAAGACATTCGATCTGTGTAAGTGTTGCATACTTTTTAAACATGATAATAATCACAGGTTATCAAGAAAGATCTCTGCTGGAGATATTAAAAAGTACGAATCACTGTAAGATCAGAAAGTTTAACTTAAGGGCAAAATCACAACATGTTGTGTAATTCCAGGACACTTAGAAGTTGAGTTGATGGGGTGGGAGGGAGGTGAAGAAACGTGTGGCTGCAGCTCGAGGTGGGGCAGGGTGGTACAGCATTGATTAGATGGACATTGTAAGAAGTTAACCATTTTTCACCCAGAAGGCTGTTACTTTTTATTGAACATATCCATGAGTGGTGCGGGGATGAATTTCATGACCGTATCCACGATGCTCTCTTCTTCCTCCTCGTCGCCGCAGCCAGCGGGAACTGCTTTTTTCGGGCGGGTGAGGCTGCCCTCGGAGGCCTGCTCCATAGCAGCTGCTGCCTCGGCTTCCTTCTCCTCCTTCTTCTTGATGCCATACTGCACGGTAAAAGGGAAAACAGGTAAAAACAAAAAATAGTTATAAAATAAACACCCTTTAGAGGTTGTAATCAGGACAGAAGCCTGCAGGATGTTACCATAAAACCACCAAGTCTGTACAGGTAGGATATTGGGGTAGACGGATGGATTGGCAAAACATTGAATTGTAGCATGATTCCAGGATCAGGTAGTCAGTTTTGTTACCATGATGGAAATGGTTCTTTCAGCTGAACAAGGAATTATACATAGATCATAACTATATATATATATATATATATATATATATATATATATATATATATAAGAGTT
>VVHJ01020615.1:4127-19014 GCA_015107715.1 Tylochromis polylepis
AAAAAAGGCAAGAAGACATCAGCACTATTTGCAAATCAAAAACAAATGTTCTGGGGATTTTGGAGGAGAAGTAACTGCTACGTAGTCTCCCCGTGTGCTTGGCTTTGAGGAGGTAAAATGAAGACAGCTTCAAGACTGGCTTCATGCTGGGTGCAGATTAAAATAACTGTCAGGAGACAGGAGCAGCTATTGAGAGAGACAGGGTGACACGCAGAGTGATGGGGCTCAGCCTCTCACACTTCATGACACAGTATTTCACTAAAGCTGGTTCAGCTTTACAGCCCTTGACCCTGGGTGTCTATATTTTCTGTGTGTGTGAGTGTGTGCGTGTGTGTGGTCAGGTATTAGTCATGTTGTGGGGACTTGAGTGGATTTACAGAGACACATTATGGGTTGGTGTCTCCCAAAAGGAGACAAAAAGTCAGTGCTCACAATGTGCGTTGTTAATTTGAAAGGGGAGGGCACTCTTTAAGGTTAAATTATGATAGGGGTAAGGCAAATAGTAGTTACATCTCCAGGAAATTATTGTAAATTAATGTATAGTCCTCTCATGTAATGATACATGGTTGTCTGTGTCTACAATACTGTGCAAAAGTCTTGAGTCACACCTCAATTTTTTTATATTTTACTTTCCTGTGATTTTAAGTGGTCTTGATAGTTCTCCAGGCTTTCTGAAGGTCTTTCAAAAAAAAAAAAAATTCAGGCATTGGCTGCTTTTTCACTCTTTTTATTCCAGTCCTTGTGCCTGACCAATTTAGGAATATTTTTGTCTTTTTTTTTGTTTTGCTATATAACAGACAACTTAGCGAGAATTAATTTTGAATTGTATTTTCAGGCACTTTGCTACTCTAGCAGCTTTGTTCCCTTTAATTTAACCGAATCTACAAAAAATGCAATAGATTACACTTTGACAGACATAAAATAGTATTTTTGTACCAACAAGGTGGTTCCCACGAGTCTAATAGATAAAAACATGGTATATCTCGGCATGACGTGCAATGTATCCTAAAAAAATTGAGGAAACTTGACAAATGGAAAACAAAACAAAGGCCTAAAATTAAATCATGTTAAAAGTGATGGAATTATCATCAGATTACCATCAGATTTTGATCCACCATTCAATCCCATCTGGAAATTATCTGATTGGCTATAGCTTCGTTTTTCAGTATGACAATGATCCCAGACACACTGCTAATGCAGTAAAAACACACAGTGCAACACTATCAGTGATGGATTGGTCTCCCCAGAGCCTGGACCTCAACATTATTGAAGCAGCGTGTGATCATCTTGACAGAGAACAGAACAAAAGGCAGACGACATCCAAAGAAGAGCTTTGAATGTCCTTCAAGAAGCCTGAAGAACTATTCCTGAAGCCTGCTTAAAGAAATGACAAGAAATCTTGTCTAAGAGAGTTCAGACTGTGCTGAAGAATAAAGGTGGTGATACCAGATATTGACTTTCAAGCTTGTTAGAATTGTACTTTGCCTTGTATTTTGCCTTTTATGCTGTATTCCCATGTATGCTTGCACACTTCAATAAATTCCTGCACCTATTTCCCATTTTCCTCCACACACATATGAAAAATGAGAGGTTGCTCAAGTATTTTGTATAGTACTGTCTCATAGTGCAAGTATCCATTTTCTTTGTGTGTTTACCTTCACTACATGTAGGGCCAAGCCAGGTGAGCGGGCACAGGCAACGTCCATTCACCCCATCACAGCGGGCCCTGTCAGAACAGTGACACAGCAGGGAGCACTCAGGGCCAAAATGGTCTCCCCCACAGTCTGAGACAAAGAAAAAAACAAGGCACAGTGGAAGAAATTAGGAGATTCAAAGAAAGGAAAGACTTGATGCAAGACAGCCTAAGTGGTCTTTTTTTTTAATCTATTTTGGATTTAAGTGAATCATGTTAATAAAAGTAATATCTACTTTTTTCACATCTCTGCCCTGTTCTTCCTGGGGGACAGAGACAGCGTCCTGTCGATGGGTCACATGGGGCCTCACCAGCACAGTCACATGACCTTTCACAGTTCAGTCCAAAGCTGCCAGCCTCACATCCTGAGAAGAAAAAAAGACAGACACATTCACACACATAGTTTGAAAAATGCAGTAATGAACATTCAAGTTGTTCTTTAACTACATAGAAAAAAGGATGGACTACTGCTTCATTAGACATGAAAAGACTGGGATTGCACTGAAACCTGCTGTAAGTAGTTGATAACACGTGTACTCGTAAAAATATCCTTTTTTTTGACATCGTCCCACAAAGTTAAGCCTTTAGAACGAGATGACGATTAACACATTTAATAAACATTTTGGAAATGGACATTTAGTTCTCCTACAATAAAATGTAAGAACTTTAACATTAGCACACATGCGAAAATAAATTTAATGGAAATGCATGGATATACTCACTAACAAGAGCATTTAGTTATAAGAAACTGTGCATACACATTTTCTCACATAGACACAAACACCCTGATTGATTCAGGTCGGTCTCTGAGGCATGTGGCCACCTTCGAGCTGCTCTTCAATGCTCAGTCATATCTCCTGCTGGTACTGAAGTGGCCATTAAGGCACTCAAACTGGGGCTGAGAGCCCCACGAGCTTGCAAGAGGGCATGAGGATGTAACAAGAATGCATTAAGCAGTAGGGAAACACCTGTCTCTCATCAAATAACCAGCCTGCCTGCCCACCTACCTAAAAGCCTGTCTGCCAGCCACCACACACTCACATTTTGCTGGAAGTCTCTCATTCATTCATGCTCATATCTCCCCATGTACAGTCGCAGCTGGCTATCCAGGTGGCCATTTAATAATGAGCACAAACGTGACTGTGAGCACTGCTGTGTTTTTAGTCTATTTTTAGTATCCCAAAAATATTTTAACGATGTGATGTCTTTTTAATTGTACATTTAACGTTTACTTACTTTTACCCTTCTGTAATCACATTTTAAAAAGTTCCTCAATCTTTACTCCCATGTAGTCACATGTAATGTACTTACGTCTTTGGCACTGTGAGCCATGGTAGCCCGGTGGACACACACATTTGCCTGTCACAGGATCGCACGCTTTCAGCACCTTACAAACACAGGTGTGCACGCAATTCACTCCAAAAAACCCAGATGGGCACGCTGGGAGGAACACAAGACAGAGGATTTAGGTTGAGATCACTTGTTTCACAGTATGGTTAAAATGGTTGTGTTATTTCTGGGTTCATTCACTCTTCTATGTGACCGGGGGAGTTTGAAAATGATCTGCATTTCATAATGTCAACAGGACTTCTAGTAACCTTATAACCAATTTTCTTTTTTTATTTTGAGCGAGGGTTTGCATACTGTGTTGACAGGAGTGGCCGTAGTATCCTGCAGTACAGCTGCAGCTGCCAGTGAAACGGTCGCAGGTCCCATTGTTGAGGCATGGACAGTCTTGTGCACAATCAAGCCCATATTTACCCTGTGGACAGGCTACACATACACACACACACACACACACACACTGACTGTAATGAATAATCTGTGGTATTCATGAAAAAACAATAAATGGAAGCAACAAAAGTCAAACAAAATAAATTCTGGAAATATGGGCATAGGTGGCTACAAAATGGTTTGGCAACACTAGAAAGGATTGTGACAAGCCTGAGTGACAATTAATGGAGTAAAAAAGTCAAAAATGTGTGCATCAAACATTAAACATTAAAAACATTAAAAGTGGGAAAAATGTCTTCTTCATAAATGCCAACTGAAGTCCATCATGTAGCTAATAATGGGGAAACTACTGCAATATTTAAGAGAGCTTTCTGGATTAGTTCTACAGTTTGTTGTTGGCGTTTAATTTTAAATGACCACAATCAAATTCTGCTGAGTTTAGGATTTTTTGTTTTATTGTGGAATATCTGGAGTACCTGTCTCACAGCGAGGTCCAGTCCAGCCGAGGCCACACTTGCAGGACCCATCACTGGGGTCACACAAACCCCCGTTCCGACAGCTGCAAGCGTTTCTGCACTGCGTGCCATAGCGCCCCCTGGGACACACTGGAGAAACAATTTTTAGCAAACATCATAATACACAAGAACTCTTCTGTTCAGCAAAAGCACTAGTAGGTGCACCAATCATAAAACACACACAGTGCACAGCTTGCGCTCTTCCTGTCTCTTTCACACACGCGCGCGAACGCACACACACACACACGACTGCACTAACCACGCTCATGTTTACTTAAGCAACAGTTTTTAAAGAGATGGCAAAGTAGCCTAATTTGGCGCTGATATAAAAGAATAATCATGTTTCTCTGGGTAATTTAGATTGGGAAAACAATAAGCAAGCCGTCTTTGATTCCCCTGTTTATTTATTTGCTTCCTTGCCAAATCCAGCGACACGGAACACAGAGAATGAGCCACTTTAGGTTTATGTAAACATTCAACAAGAGGAACTTAAGAGGTGGTATGTCCAAGTACATGCAGGAGGCTGAAGACGAGAACATTTAGTACAGGCAGCGCTGGAAATTCCCCGTTTGCAATCCAGCTGAATTGCTGATAAAAGGAGAGATTAAGAAAACTCAGCTCTGCCTCTGTTTAGTGGGAATAAAAGCCCTGTGATCATCGCAGCCCTTACACTAAGGAAATGGAGAATTTGTAACTTAAATACACAAGGAAAATGTTGAAAACTACACCCTCATTTTAGTGGTTGTTTCTCATTTCTAGTTAAGTGTCCTGTTTCTAAAGAACTCATTAGAGCCAGTGGTTCCTAATGATGCATGGCAGTCTCAGTGGTGACTCTTTGTAAACTCGAGAGGATTGTAAAAAGAAAAATGTCTAAATATAAAGCCTGTTGGTGACACTTGTAATCTAGTAGTCATATCTTCTTGCTTTAAAGCTGCTACAAAATTTTAAATGTGCCAGTATGCGTCCTGTTTAGTGTCAGTCTTGAAACTACTATTGTAGTTTTTTTAATATAATTTTGATGTGCAGCACTGTTCTTACCACTTTACATTTTAAATTCTGCAAATATATTATTTTGCGATAATATACAGCAAATAAACAACCAAACACATCATCTGTTTAGCGTTACCTTGCTCGCAGGACAATCCCATCCTACCAGGGCCACAGATACACCTCCCGGTTACTGGGTGACACTGTCCTCCTTCCCCACATGAGCACACCTTAGCACAATCTTTCCCATAGTATCCACTTGGACAACCTGCATGAATAAATATGCTTTCATTCGTATGAAAGAACAAATTAAAAGGTATGCATGTATTAATTTTAGAGGCATCTACACTGCTTCAGTTGATGTCGACCAGAATTTTGTAACGCAACAAGAAGAATGGTTGTATCAAAAAAAGTCTCGAAATCAATCCAGTTAGATTAAATTTTATTTATACAGGACCGAAACAAAACAACATTCACCTCTAGGCACTTTATATAGTAAGATAAAGATATATAGAAATAATACAGAGAAAATCAAGACGACTCCTGACCCCCTATAAGCAAAGCGCTTATAGGGGGTCATTTTGTTGCTCTTTTATTGGAGGACAAGGACATTCAAGCTTTCTTGACTTACTTGAGCTGCAGTCAGCGCCTATGAAGCCAGGAGGACAGTAGCAGGAACCAGTCCTGAAGTCACAGCGACCACCATTGATGCAGCGGCACCTGGACTTGCAGTTTGGCCCGAAAGTCCCCGCTCTACATCCTACAGACAAACAAGACACACAAAACTATTACTGGCTTAAATTAAACACATCATCGAGTCATGCAAATCTGAAGTGTAGGCCAAATATGTACCCTGCAGCCACAGTTATTTCAGTAGACTTCCTGTTTTATTTTCAAAAAATAAAATAAAAATACATGAATAATAGCAGGTGCCTCTTATTAGCCAGTGGTTGCGACAGAAGATTAACATTATACTTACTTAGCCCACATCGCAGCCCATAATAACCAGGCAAGCAGCTACATTTCCCCGTCACAGGATGGCACTGCTCTTGGTCTCCTGAACACTGGCACAGCGTGCTGCAGTTTTGTCCGAACACTCCAGCAGGGCAGGCTAAAATGATCGAACCAGCAGAACATCGCGCACATGTCAGCAAACAGAAGAATATAAGAAACACTTTCTGGGATCATTCGAATGATAAGTCTTCGATGCACAGGTCAGCTGAAACTACTAACCTCTCATGGCCGGATCAAAGATGGCGGCGGTGTATTTATGCTTATAATTGAATATCTTTATAATAGTGTTCAAATGAATCCCTGAAATTTTGCAATTTATTTGCATAAATTATTAAATTACTTAACAGACTAAATTTGCCGGGTTTTCTAGAGCTGTTATTTTTTGTCTGAAGCTCTCTGTCACATGGAGCACAGAGATTGAGGTGGGGTGAGTCAGCTGTGTTCTTACAAATGGAAATACTGATACTGAGTGCTACCTGCAGAAGAGTGTGCAGCAGGCCTGTGAATGAGTGTAAAAAGACCTAAAATGAACTTTGTGCTGGGGAGCTTACGGGTAGCTGTGTCAGGTATTTCCCTTCTGACCCGAACCTACCATCGGTAATATCTAAAGAAGTTTAGGGGTGCAGTGCACGTTTAAAAGCATATTAAGTAGTAAGTTTTTGAAAATCCTATAGTTAATTTTTAGCTTAAAAAGTGTGTGTTAATTAAGGCTTTGTTAAAAGAAGATATGTGTTTCTGGATATAAATAAAATAAATAAAAATGAAAAGGAATTAACCTCAAATGCAGTCTTAACTTTTCATTGTTATCCCTAGTAGGTATTGCACACCCAAAAAGAAACATTGTGCAGATATCCATAGTGCTGGTGAAATTATGGCCTTTATGCACACATTCAATAGTATGTGGGAACAAAGACGCATGCCATTTCCCTTTCCTTCCTCAGATTATCCTGCGAACATACTGGGACATTCAGTATTGACTGCTAACGAAACCAAAACTCGCAGCAACTTTCCCTAGTGCCCAAACCCAAGCAAACACAGAGGGACATTCTTTCACACACCCTTGTCTGCATACATACATATGCGCTCATCACAATAATGAATGAAGTCCCCAGACAATCAGTCACAGGGAACAAGATGAATCTGTGAACTGAGCATGTTTTCGGGTGAGACCGCAGCACTCAGTCAGGCAGCAGCAGGCAGCGTGGGGGACAGATAAGAAAGGACTCCAGACTAAAGAGGCAATTACGGTGCTGTCATTATGCATGTCTGCCTTCCAAAAGCCCTTATCCGCCGCCGAGGAGACAAAAACAATGCCTTCTGTTTTACTTGGCAACCGGTGTGTAACATTTATCAGATGTCTGGGGAGTGTGTGAGGAGAGGAAGGGAGCTGAGGCCGTAAGGAACGGGAGGAGGGTGGGTGAGTAGAAGGAGCGGTGAAGGGCTGAGGAGTGACGCTGCTTATATACACTCCTTACGGGTACGGTTTGAATAATGAAACATTCTCACAAGCACATGATTGGTTTGTTTCAAGGCGACAGTGTTTTTATCAACAATGTAGCTAAATGGCCTCAAATGTTAGCCATGTAGGTATACTGTCCTGACTACCTGTTACAGGTAAAGGACATTAGTGAAAGTCTGTGGATATTTACGATCTAAAAACTGAGCAGGCAAGTTGCTAATCACCTCATGATTAGAATTCATTCAGACAGGTTTTGTTTTCGTTCTTACTTTTCTCACAGCCAGCCCCTGTGAGTCCAGCTGGGCAGCCACAGCTCCCCGTCTCATGGTGACAGGACACTCCAGCCTGGCACTGACACCGCTGGGCACAGGAAGCACCGTAGAACCCCGGGAGGCAGGCTGTCAGTCAATACACACATCACACACACAGTCACTTCACTCTTATGTTCTTTAGTGCCAGTTTCATTCAGCCACAATTTCCTCAGTCCTGTACACACTCACATTTGTCACACCTGGCTCCTCTCCAGCCTGGCGCGCACTCACAGCGGCCTGTCACATGGTGGCAACTCGAACTATGGGCACAGTCACACCTCTGCTCACAGCCCTCCCCAAAGAATCCCTTAGAACAGGCTTCAGACAAAACACACAAGCACTCGCGGTTAGCATGCAACATCACAGCCTAAGGACGCACTTTTAGAAGATGTTTACCTTTTATATGCTTGGAAGGCTAACTGCACAAACTGTTTTGACATACCATGCTATACGCTATCAGCTTCTTTTCCTGGAGTAAACAAACCTTTCTGCTTTTCTGCTGCTGATATCCAAATGTTAGCAAATGGAGCACAGGGGCACGCATGATGTTGAGAGACAGGCTACAATTTTATGTGTCTTGGAAAAAAATATATCAGTATATGCTGTAAGTATAGGAAATCACCTGACTGGCAGACGTCTCCTGTCCAACCACGGAGACACACGCATTTTCCTGTCACTCGTTCGCATCTCCCTCCATTCATACAGTGGCAAACCTCAGTGCAGTTCTTTTCATAACGTCCTTCTTCACACTCTAGGACAGAAGGAAAGGAAGGTTAAGAGAAAAGTTACATTCCAGTAACAATTTATCACATAAATACAACAGGGCTTTTCCAAGACACCAAATTATGAAGACAGGGACAGAAAGAAAAAATATTTAATCAAGAAAAGAAAGTTTTGTTTCTCTTAGCTTCCCTACAATGTGCATTCACTAAACACTCTATTATGCACACCTTTCAAGTACTGAGTTGACTTCCTGATTGCCTTCAGAACTGCCTTAATGTTTCACCACAGAGATTCAACAAGGTGCTGGAAACATTCCTCAGAGATTATGATCCACACTGATACAACAGTGTCACACAGTTGCTGCAGATTTGTCAGCTGCACATCCATGATGTGAATGTCCCGTTCCACATCCCAAAGCTACTCTGTTGGATTGAGATCCAGTGACTGTGGAGGTCGTTTGAGAACAGTGAACTCACTGTCATGTTCAAGAAACTAGTTTGAGATGATTGGAGTTTTGTGATACGGCACTTTATCCTGCTGTGGAAGAAGACATCAGAAGGTAGGTACACATATGGGTCACAAAGGGAAGGACGTGGTCAACAGCAACACTCAAGGAAGGCTGTGGTGTTTAAACAATGCTCAGTTGGTACTAAGGGACCAATAAAATATCCCTCACATCAATACACCACCAGCACCAGCCTGAACTGCTGATACAAGGCGATACAATGTCCTGACCCCACCATCTGAATGTTGCAGCAGAAATCAAGACCCATCATAGCGTTTCAAATCTTGTGTTTCTAATTCTGGAAAGCCTTAATGAATTGTAACTTCAGTTTACTGTTTTTAGCTCACAGGAGTTGAACCTGGTGTGGTCCTCTGCTACTGGAGCGCATCTGCTTCAAGGTTTGATGTGTTGTTTGTTCAGAGATGCTCTTCTGCATACCTTGGTTGTAATGAATGGTTATTTGAATTAATGTTGCCTTCCTGTCAGCTTGAAGCAGTCTGGCCCTTCTCCTCTGACCTCTGACATCAGCAAGACATTTTCTCCCAGACAACTGCTGCTCACTGGATATTGTCTCTTTTTCAGGTCTTTCTCTGTAAACAATAGAGATGGTTGTGTGGGAAAATCCCAGCAGATCAGCAGTTTCTGAAATTCTCAAACCAGCCCGTCTGGCACCCACAACCACGTTTAACGCTACTTAAACCTTTCATCTCCATTCTGATGCTCAGTTTGAACTTTAGCAGGTGGTCTTGACCATGTCTACATCCTTAAATAGTTATGTTGCTGCCGTGTGATTGGCTGATTAGATATTTGCATTACCAGACAGCTGAAAAGTTGTACACAACACAGTTTTATCCGTAGTACTGTCAGACTCACCCAATTCACAAGCTGCTCCAGTCCATCCCGGTGGGCAGGAGCACCTGCCACTGATCCTATTACAAGTCCCTCCATTTTGACACAGACACTGACCTGAACAGTGTTCTCCATATTGTCCTGCAGGACAGGCTGAATACGTGCAACACAGTATTAAAAATGTATTTAAATTGTTTTAAATATTAAGAAAATTAAGCATTTGAGTTTTGACTGTAAACGTTTGATTATATTTTTCTAGCCTTTCCCATATCATCAGTTCATTTCTGCAAGTGCAGTTAACTGCGCCAAGCGATTCCCCAGATAGATAACGCGACTAAAGTCGGTTTTAAGAGTCTGCTGACTGATATTTATACTGCCAAAAAGTTCTACAACACAGCAGAGTGGTTTGAAAAATAGACTTCTTTGACATTATGTTTGTCATGCTCAGTAATTAGCAGTTTAACTGATGAGCCACTCACGCAGTTGGCACCTATCTCCGGTCCACCCAGCTGTGCAGCTGCATCTCCCGGTCACATGGTTACACTGGCCTCCGTTCTGACACTCACAGGTCTGACTGCATTGCTCTCCAAACTGACCTTCTGGGCATTCTGCCACACACATGAAGGCACACACACATTTAATAAGATTCAAGCTGCACTCCTAGAAAACAGACTTGAGAACTAATTGATCATTTGAGACATTATGGTTTTTAGCACCCATATTGTAAACGCAGTAATAATCAAAGTCCAAGATGGCATTTGGGGTTTAAGAAAGAGGAAAATGCACTAATGACAGAGGTGCATGATTAAGTCATGCTCGTGGCTTTCTGCTCACTCTGGTTCTGGTAGTTGGAACCACAAAATGGCTGTGGGCGAGAGGAAAGTCTTGAATAAGACTGCAGAATGACAGACTATGGATTTTAGTGGGTATTTCACTGGCTTCATTAAAACAATGGCATGAAATCCTCAAGAAACTTCAGCCTGAGAACACTGGTTAGCTGCTAAAGTCTCTTCCAAGTTGAGTTCTCTCTTTCCTAATGTTGATCGCTATATACATGTGGGTGCATTTATCCAGAATAGACTTCAATTAAACCATGTATGCCAGAGGGCACTCTTGCACTCCCTCCTTTCTCCACCCTTACCCATCCCTAAAAAAGTCATTGGCAATGTCTCATTATAGAGATAATTGTTCACAAACACTTCATAGCTCAGTTCAAGGAGAGGATGTCGTGATGGGCTGCAGTGAGGGCCTCCCTCACACCCTGTTTTAATGATGTGGCTTCCATTACCCAGAATGCAGTGTGGTCCTGCCCAGCCGGCGGTGCACAGGCAGGCTCCTGTGATGTGGTGGCAACGGGCACTGTTCCTGCACTCGCACATCTGGCCACAGTCAAGACCGTAAAAGCCGTCCGGGCACACTGTGGGCCGAGATAAAACATCCGACTGGTTAGAACTGGCAGCTTCAGAAAAAAGAGGAGAGGAAAAGGTTTAGATGCCAATATTTTTTTATTTAGTTCTTTTTTTTCCCTTCTCCACTCTTGCTCTGTTCCCCTTCTTCCTACTTTCCCTCTCTGTTCTACTGAAAATACCAATATCAAATTGCAGTACCACACTGCGGCTGTTGCAAAGCATCTGCGTTCGTTAAGTGAGCTCATGTCCCACATGTGTGGTGGATCTGAGCCACATCAAAAGTTTATGGCGGCTCAGAGGCCGTTCCCTCTGGGGGGGGGTTTAGAGAGGGCACAAAGAGCCGGTAAATAGAGCACCTGCTGAGTCCACAGGCCCCACCAACACTCGGCAAAACAAAGCCTGGTGTTACTGTACCCACACACACACACACACACACACACACGACAATGCTGCTGCAAATGCAAGGAGATGCCAGTTTAAGGTCTGTTTCCCATTCTCAAGGAAAGTTAGAGAAATCGCTTGAGTGTGTGTGTATAGTCAAGTGACACTCACAGTGTTTGGTAAACACAGTGCCTCCCCATCCAGAGGAACCTAGCCAGAGGTTGCGGGATGAATGAGCCTTTCCACTACTTGGATGTAAATATTATCTGTAAGCATGACTTCACCAGAGCAGGAAAGAATGACTCTGTTTATTCACGGCCTATATTTTTGATCGGTCAATTTGTCACCATGGAGATCACAGGCAAGCTCGAATGATAGTCGTATCCTGCAAAACAAAAACTTCTCCCACTCCGGTCTTTATTTATGGGAACGCTGCTATTTCCCCGCCAAAGCACGGACTGACTGACATTTCTCTCTTCGAGTGCCCTCTTCTGTTTCCTGTTGCAGCAGTGTGTGAGAAATGGTTTGCATAGAGTCTGTCCCAATTATCTCAGCAGCCAGCAGCTCTTTCATTCCATTTATATACTACTTCTTCTGTGAATAAGGAAAGCAGAGCGCAACGTGACCAAAGGAAGCCACAAATTGGCAAAAATGTGTAACTTGGTGGTTTCATGTATTATAAATGCCGCATTAGTCAGGGTGTTCCCCTACGGTTAATGCATCATACCCTCCTGCTCTTGCTCAAATTGATGACGGTGTGCACTCCTCCTTTTTTTCTGCCTCAAGGCCTCAAATTGGGAAAAAGTATCTTTCCTGCTCAGCAGTTTCTGGCATGGCCGTCGTTGTGTTCCCACGCTGACAGCATGACGTCTTTGACTCTCTCTGTAGTGGTTAGGCTGTGATGTTATTAAAGCTAGCCCACTGAGGATGCTGTCATTTTAATGCAGCTGTACATTAACTCTGTGGTAGCAAAATCGACGGTTTATTGTCTGCTGTTTATTATTATCATAGCACTTGCTAACACCATGGCAACAAGCTGGCATTGCTTGTCCTGCAGAAAAGAATGCCTTAAGGACATTACTTTGATATATCATGAGCACCTCAACACATCTCTGTTGCTAAAATATAAACATCAAGCATCTCAGATGAGTCATGTTTCCTTTTAATAAGAGGAACAATAAGCGCATCAACAGATGTAGCAATTACTCTCCTTTTCAGCGGACAAAGTTTACAGCAGCGCACACACTTTATTTTAAGTGTTCAGGCAGTTGCACAATTTTGAATGACAAACTTTGTATTTGTATACACCAGCAGGGGGCGACTGGTTTCCACATTAAACCACAGAGCTGCAATCTGTCATTTGATATGAGTCCAGTGTCTGCTAGTGTTTGTAAATGCAGACTCTTCCCTCTGAGTCTTTGTTTATAGGTAGGAACAGAGGTTTCGGTCCACCATCACACACATCACACACAAACTCCCACACATACTGTGCCATCGTTGAAAGACTCCATCTCGAGACTAAATGAGCTCTTTAAGACAGAAGGATTATTTCCAGATCCCTAGTTGTGTAAGAGCCACTGCTGTCAGCCCATAAAGCAGGTCCAGGGACCACACAGCCAGGGAGAGCAGACCACAGAAATAGAGCGGATAGAGAGAACTCAGAATAGGACTTCCTGATGCTATTCAGGGTCTACGCACACTGAAAGGGGTCAATGCTGCAACAACAAAACAGCCCGGTTTCTTCAACAAGAACACGGATGTTCAATGCTCCTCAGACAACAGTTCTTTTTTACTGCAACAAAATGAACCTTTTTTTGATGCAGACATCAAAGCTGCGGAGGAGAAACGCGGCATGATCGGCTTTAATTGAAGAAGCTGTGTGCTGGATCCATGTCAGACCTCTTTCCCCCAATAATACTTGATGGGAATGCTTAGCATCAACCTCAGTACCACAAGAATGCTGAACACAACAAGGCCTTATCAAGCTATCTGAATCTTGTGGAGCCAGTTACTTATGTGAATAACAAGATCTAAGTTCTAATGAGAAGTCATTTTGTTCCCTTTAATTCTTTGAAACCGATGAAGTAAAGAGATCTGGACCTTGTCAAGCCAAGGCCTCTTCTTGACTTTTCCTAAAGGAAGAGGCCCATTACAACACTGAGAAACTGGACGCCTTTGTTTGAGGTGAATGGGCCTTCAGAAAATAAAATCTAGTCAGAGTGATAGCCCCATTTCCACAGCAATGTCCAATCAGACTGCAGCCATTACCCTGTTATGACTAGGGATGTGAAGCTCTCTTCTAGTGTGGCAGGGCTGTGATTTACAATGCCCTGTGTACTAGGGAGGCGCTATGAATTTCTGGAACTAGTAGTACAGTCCCAGTAAATCTTTTGCTTTGTAATAACAGGAGGCCACTTCAAGTCAAAACAACTCTATTACATCGTTAAAACTCTCAGACTGTCGTTACGTCTTGTAGCTCAGGACAAATACAGGTGAATATTTGTTATGTGAAAGGTTTGCTATGGCAGGGTGCTGATACAAATTACATCTTGGGATTCTGAAATGGTTCGCTCATGATATTATAAGGACAACGTGATGAGTCACGGGATTTGTATGACGCTTCACAGAAGTTGGGGGAAAAGATTAAGAAATCAGAAGAATGTCCTGCAACACCCTCTAGTGATGAAAAATAATAATGTCACCAGGAATGGAGTGGAGCGTTGCCTTCACAGGGGATCAAGTTCATGAAATAGGTTCAGTGAAAAGTTCAGCGTGGGTAGTTTTAAAGATGCAAAGTGTTAAATTTAAACTAATGTATTTTCATTGTTTTTGTATTTATGTTATAACTTCAATCTTGCATCAAACTACAATCAGAAATTTAATTTTTCCAAAACATCTTCATTTGTGATAAAAATATTTGACAAAAATACACTGTAAAAAAAATATAAAGGGAACATATACAAATAAGACATCCCAGATCTGAATGAATGAATGAAACATTCTGATTAAATACTTTGTTCTTTACATAGTTGAATGTGCTGACAACAAAAATCACACAAAATTTATCAATGGAAATCAAATTTAGCAACCCATGGAGGTCTGGATTTGGAGTCACACTCAAAATTAAAGTGGAAAAACACACTACAGGCTGATCCAACTTTGATGTAACATCCTTAAAACAAGTCAAAATGAGGCTCAGTAGTGTGTGTGGCCTCCACGTGCCTGTATGACCTCCCTACAGCGCCTGGGCATGCTCCTGATGAGGTGGTGGATGGTCTACTGAGGGATCTCCTCCCAGACCTGGACT
>VVHJ01020616.1:0-17121 GCA_015107715.1 Tylochromis polylepis
AAATTAAAAAAAAAAAAAAAAATCCCAACTACACGTAAAATAATTACGCCATAAAGATGGATTGTTTTTCTGTGATTTAAAAGAGTAGTAGTTTATTTTATTGCTACCTGTAATTTATTGCAGTTTACTTTTATTTGTTTAATTGTTTACAAAAGGTTTGAAGTGTTAAATAAACTGCAATGGAGTTTGAAAACAAAATATGGGCGTGTGTGGTTGGAGGACGTGTTTGTGCGGGGGGGGGATTTTCTTGTAAAACAAATGTCTGTATTATAAAATATATGATTTATAAAAAGAAGTTGTATTAAATAAATTAAATAAATAAACCGAACATGTATAACAGTTAAGTGAAGAAGAGATACAGTGTCCTTCCCTTTTGTCTTCTGTGAGATGAGTGGTTCAGAAGATTGGGTCTAATACATTCACAGTTGAAAATTCCAGCAGAGACATAAGGGATTGGCCCAGCCTGACCTGTGAGCCTGCAAATGTATGTTTATGTTATAAATATATATGTATATTTTTGGCTTTTCTCTCTGCTCATTTTGCCATTTTAGATGGTTAGGATTTTGGTTTACATCAGCTCCATAAAATACATAAAATTTCCTGCAATTTAAGTCCAAATTGTGGGCATTAACTTTTTAACATTTTGCGAAATAGTAAAGACAATATTCTGAGTATTATTTTTTATAAGTGCAAATAGCTCTTACAGGTTACTCTAGCGCTTTAATTATAACATTCCCTTGAGGCCTACTGTCCAGGCCTCTAAAATTATGCCCAGAAATTACAAGTGCTGCGATCAATGGGGGAGCTACCATTAACAGGTGGGACTGATTTGACCTGCAAGGCTACTCAGGGTTGCTTATCTTATCAGTGTTAGCAGGGAAGACACCTGGACAACTTCAAGGTAGCTAGGACTGGGCGAGTCCTCTTGCCCACACCAGCTCCATCTGAACTCTGCATTACCTGCTGGGTAAGACTCATAGGATCAGAGGTTTGGACTATCAGAGAGCTGATACAGTATTCCTGTATATGAGTCGTGGCCCCTGCAGATCGACAGAAAGACTAAGCTCAGCTTACATTTCAGCAACCAGTGTGCTTATGTGTAGCCCTAACAACTCGAGCTACGCTGGTATAAGAACCAAAGGGAACTGGATAAGCTGTGTCAGACCACATTAAAGAGAGGCATAACAATTGTGACATCACCAATTGGTTTGTGAATTCCCGTTCTGATGTCTCTGGTGTGTTTTGGGCTTTCAACCACATATAAAGCGTGTTTTTGGTTACTCAATATGGAGCTTTTGAAAAAATTGCTTCCAGGGTAAAGATTTTCAGAAATTCTATTTCTGCATTTACATGTGGACAAGAAAACATTTGCTTTGCAGCATCAGAGGTGTGCTCCTTTATCTCCTTTTTTGACATCAGACTATATGCCATGTTATTGTTTGCAAGCTTCTGATTGGTCAGAATTTCTATGCAGTTAGGGTTATGGCAGAAATTACAGCAGAAATGGGCTTCCTCCGAAGGGTGGCTGGCGTCTCCCTTAGAGATAGGGTGAAGAGTTTAGCCATCCGGGAGGGGCTCAGAGTAGAGCCGCTGCTCCTCCACATCGAAAGGAGCCAGTTGAGGTGGTTCGGGCATCTGACCAGGATGCCTCCTGGGCGCCTCCTGAGTGAGGTGTTCTGGGCATGTCCCACTGGGAGGAGGCCCCGGGGCAGACCCAGGACACGCTGGAGAGATTATATCTCTCGGCTGGCCTGGGAACGCCTCGGTGTTCCCCCGGACAAGCTGGAGGAGGTGGCTGGGAAGAGGGAGGTCTGGGCTTCTCTGCTTAGGCTGCTGCTCCCGCGACCCGGCCCCGGATAAGCGGGAGAAGATGGATGGATGGATGGATGGATGGATGGATAGGGTTATATCATTACCTGACATTGTTTTTTACATTTCCGTGTGGACAGAGATTTTTGTTGTTTTTTTTTAAAGCAGAAAATTCACGTCTTAAAAAATACCCATGTACGTGTGGATGTAGCCTAAATGATGAGGGGAAGGTCTGACTGTGACACCACATGCTCATCAGCTAATGGCTTTTCAATGACACGTGACAATATGATTATGCATTAGCACACAAAGTATCCTGCAATGCTCGGCACTGGTTAGTGGGTTTTCTGCCGTTTGTTTTCATCTGCTGAGTCCAAGAGGAGCTGTGTGGCGATTCCTCCCTCCGAAGTGGAGTCACACTTAGCTGTCCAACCCAGTATCACGGTGAAGTGTGCAATAGACACCCCAGTCTACTATGTCTATTTCATGCTTTGCCTCTTTAAAGCGTGAAATGTAGGCTACATGCATGCAAAAGTTGCACTGATGATATGTTTAAAAGCCAAGAAGTCAGTAAGGAGAGCATAAAATGCATGAAGTACATTCCAGGCGCCTTAATCGCCAGAAACTATTAAGCTAGGCAGCTAATATGTAATTAATGCGTGATTAATTTCATGTTGGCTTGAAATGCTGTAATGGAGTACAGCTGATATTAATTCAACCGCCTCACACACTTCTCTAGATTCTATAATGCTGAATGATGCCAAGTCTTGAATATAACTTCAGTTTAACTGTCATATGAGGAAAAGAAAGTGAAGTGAATTTTTTTTTTAAAAAACTGTGGAAAAAATACTAATAACTACTTTATACAACTACAAACTAAAGAAGTACATAGTCCAAATTTCCCATGATCAAAGAGGATGCTAATACACATGTACTGAGCAAAAATAACAACGTAGGCTTCTTCCACAGACAAAATGTTATTCAGCTGTCAGTCCTGTTGCTGGCTGCTGAGTTGATAGAACAGAAATGTTAGAACTCATTTATCTACTTTTGTCTTTTTGAGCTTAAGAGTTTCGACGAGCGCACAATATTACCAAGAATGGAGGATTTGACTTTAGGATTAGTTTAATCTCAGCATCCACCAGGTCACTAGACTACTCTGGGGTTGGACTTGCTTTAGCAAGTATGTTAAAGATGCACATTTTCAGAAACTAAAAGATGCTGTCTTTCAGTGCAAGGTTGTCACTGACTGCTCATGTTAAGTTTATTTAGCTTCAACTTAGAATACATAGTGGTCACGCAATAGATGATAGGCTTTAAGAACAGGGAAAGAATTTAATAGAATGCAAGTGCCTCGTGTGGGGGGAAAAAATGTGCGTGTTCACATGTGTGGGTGGCTGTGTATCTGTGTCAGCGGGCAGAAAGAAGAGCTCCACATTGAGCCCCTCAGGGATAAACAGGTAAGAAAAGTAACTGCTCTCCTGAAACACACTATCAGTTTTAATGCAGCCTTCCAATTTTGTACCCCAGGTGGGGAAAAGATACCGCCTCAGATTTGAAACCCCCTGCTTCATCGACTCCACATCCCTCACTAGTGGCTAAAGCTGTGTAAACATTTAATGAAATGACTCTGTTTAATCCCACAAGTTCTTCAAAAGTCGAATGACTCCCTTTTTACATTCCCAAAAGGTGATGTGAAGCAGAAGCAAAGCATGCTTGATCGAGGAGGAGAGAATAGAGGAGAACGTAATAGAGAGCTGGGTGCTGTTTGGGAAGCTGGATGGGTGAGCGTGTGGGGGGGCTGACTGTTTAAACGCTCACAGACACCCATGCGTGTCGAGACTGCAATCCTCTGGGAAATCAGGGCCTGGGAAGCCGTCAGCCTTCCTGGAAAGATCCCCATTTCTAAGCACAGAGAGCTGACATTTTGAAATGTGAAGCAGCCAAACCACCTGCCACATCCAGAGGTTTGATATGAGGCTCAGATGAGACAGACAGGGATCGCGAATGGCTCCCATTTGTTACAGTTTCAGATCTCATTGCTCCCTTTGTTGTCCTCCTTCTTCCTCTCTGCCAGCCTTCGTCTCCAGATTCTTCATCACTGAGCTATAACTTTCGGAAGCAGCTGGGTATCACTGTAATGACAATAGCCCCCTTGATATTATTGATCTATGTCCTCAATTACCTTCCAACTTTCAATTATTTAATACCATTCCAGCTACTTTACTTCCAGAAGTTGTTCAAAGAGAGAAAAAGCTTTAACTCTCCAATTCAGTCACAACAGTGTTGGTTTGTAAAGCATATACCCCCCCTACACTCTGAAGGGACCACATTACTGCAGTTCCTAATGTCGGTGTAGCTTAATGTATAGTCTGTGGAGTCATTTGTATTATTGTCTGATTTTGCATTAGAAAAACACGTCTCCTACTTGACTTTATTGAAACCCCTTGCATACTAAAGTTCAGGCTGTTTTCACTTTCGCAGGCATTATTTTTAAAGATTCTTATTTCCTTGTTTTCATCTCTTTCGACTACCCTGGGGTTTGCCATTCAAAAGACTTTTTTTCTTGTACTTGCTATTTAAAATCAGTGTTTTTTATTTGTGTTGGTCTGACTCATATTCATGAGTAGCAGTAAAACTACACTTTACAGATATTTCCTTTTACATAAACTGCAAATGTAATCAAATTAAGAGACTCAATGACTGACCAACTGGAAGAAATATAGCTGACTATATATATATATATATATTTTTAATCACTGTACTGTATAGATACTGTACAAATACAGCAGTGTCAGGTTTTGTATCCTTGGTTTCTGAGTCCAAGCAAGAAGCAAGGTTTTTTTTAAAATAAAAACGTAGTCACTTGTCATTTCAGCCCCTACAGCTTTTTATCATGTGTAACATTAAGCTATGTTTTTTAAAAAAAACTCCACCATAAAGTATACACTACACAGTGTCCCAGACACCAAATATTTTAAAACTTCAGAAAAGAATCACTCTCTGGATTTAAGTATGGACATGAAGCTCCTGTGCTAATTTATATTATCCTGACCTCAGCACTGTAGCCAACCACAAGGTATGCCAAATGGCCAACTTCACTGACCCTACAAAACATTGCTGGTAATTAGCGCCCCTTCTTCGTCAATGTTGAAAGATATATCAGTAGTGTACATTTTTTAAACACATCACTCATCTTTAGATGTTATGTGCTAGCTAATTTACTTATAACTTCAAATTCCAATAAATCACATAAATCCTGTCTGAACATGATGCACATTATTGTAACACCTGAGAGAATACATACACTGATCACTGATTTATTTTATTTTACTCTGAGCACTTGTTACCAACACACCTCAGTTACCCAATCACACACATACTCATGCTCTGAATGGATGCATTGGCTACAGGACCTGGGCACCTTGAAGTCACTGAGTTGACCATGAATTCCTCTGAAACCCAGCATATTCTAGAGTCAAATGTAAGGCCTTCTGTGTAACAGTGAAAGCCTGGATGGAAACAGGTCATGCAGCAGGACAATAATGCCAAAACACAAGCAAAGACTTTCATTCCAGACCTCAAAGTGACTGAAATGGTGTGGTTGGATGTTCAGAGAGTTGTACATAAACAAATGGCTGACATAAGTAGTCGTTTTAATTAATGGACACTGTTTTTTTGTTTGTTTGTTTTTTTTTAATTGCCATATGACAACTGGGATAGGCTCCAGAACCCCAGCAATGCTGAACTTAATCAGCGGAAGTGGATGGATGGAAAACCGTGCATACACTGCTTCTCTTTTAACTAAATTTAGTTTGTTTGTTTGTTTTACAGCTCTGACCACTGTAATATAAACTGATTTTTTTTTCTGGGTGGACGAACAACCTGTTGTTAGCACCTAATAAGTCAGCAAAAAATGACAAAGCACTAATAACATTTACTGAATAAAGTCTGACCTGCAAATCTCAGTCTAATTTTTTGAACCTTTATTTAACCAGAGAGTGAAGTTCCTGAGATTGTGAGAATGTCCTTGGTGAAGTCGCACAGCATTAACCAAGCATGCTGTTTGTGTGTTATGAGAAAATTCAATCTAGGATTTTTTGGACCCTTTCTGCACATTTTATATGTAAAACAAGCAGAAAGAGCCACTTTGCTATGAGACAGCAGTGCTAACCACTGAGCTACTGTGTTTCATTCTTAAGCTAACAGCTATGCATCATCAGATTGCTGCTAACATTGTGTGGTCTTTTTGTTTCTGTACTGGAAAGGGAATGCGCAAGTTCTGAACAGGCTCCTGCTGCAGCATCACTCCAGTGGAAGGAGAATGGAGATTTCATAGCAGACATCCTGTGATTTTGATGTACTGCTGATATAAAAATCATGGCAAGTGAAGCTTTAAATAATTACGTGTCTGTAACTTCTCATATGATAACAAATGTCAAATATTTATCACCATATGCTAACTAATTAATGACAAAATTCTGACCTGCTCCATCTTACCGACACTATCTGGCAGTACGTTATTCCAGAGGCAACTGCACTGCAGTGTGTTCACGCAGACTTAAAAATGTAATCTTAGGAACATGTTTCATTGTGTCTCCACATGTGCAGTACCATGTTTTCTCTGTAGCTCCACCTTTTTTTTGGCTTTTTAGGCTATATGTAGCGTAGCTCAGAATCAATGATCTAAAGGACTAATTTCTGCATGTCTGCATCTGCATGCACCCTGTTGTGCAACCTTTGCCTCACATGTGCAGGAATTAATTTTATATTTACTTCAAAGTCATTTCATTTTAAATTTCCATGTTAAAATTGTCACTTTTCCAGATCTTTTCCTTTGGTAATGCTGGATGGTCATTGCAGTCTGCCTCCATTGCAGTGCTTCATGTAGGTTCACCTGTGATTTGAAGATGACTGGTGCCCTCTAGCAGCTGGATTTATATATACAGAGATGCATGAAATACGGGGATTTTCTCTACATGTTTTCTGTGTCAGTCTTACTCTTACTCACTGTCAGTATACACTCATAAATATACAGCCCTGCCTACTAAGTAGGTTAGTTTAAGATTTGGGCTGTAACTGCAATCATCTGCAAGCTATTAGGAAGACAACATGATCAGCCCCTTTTCACTCCTATGTTCTTGTAATTTTCTCCAGCAGATGCTTTGCATATGGCAAAGGAATCGTTTTGAGCCATGAAGGACTTCACTGAAGGAAATCCATGTAATCTGCTGCGTCTTCCAGTTAATCAGAGAGCTTAATAAGTCATGAAATCATTCATAGTGTGACTAGGTTGCAGTTTCAGTGAGCTCAACCCAATGAATAGCAGAGGGGTCTGGGGTCTACTGAGGAGGAGAATATTTATACCTTCAAGTATTGCTGGAAATATTGGAAGAGCAAAATGACTGCACGCAGTTTATCCAGAAAAGAGATGAAATACAACCAAAGAAGGAAAGAGGATTTTATGTTATTATTGTTTCATGTGGCATTTCAGACTCCACTCATAGCGTTTTCCTTCATTAATACTCAATAGCTTCAGTAACAGGAAATGCCTGCGCAGCAAAGTAAAACTGACTCCTTCTTCTTTTTAATATGTTAAAGTGAAGTTTGGTCCCTGCATAACGCAGCCTGTACTGTCCTTAATGTGATGTTAAAAGGACAAAAATGTAGTGTACTCCAAAATGTTATAATACTCCACCCATTCAGCAAACAGGACTGGGAAAAAAGTGCAACATGCTCATTTTACTTTCATTACTACCACTGTGGTGCCCTTTAGCAAAGCCTTTAATGTCACCCAGCTACCCATCGCGCCCCCACCCCAGCGGCTTCAGTGGAGCTGCTCAGTGACCAGTAGGGGTCAAACTGGGGTTGAGTTCACATTTTCCTTTACTTTTTATTTCTATGTTTTATCTTTCTAATTCATTTTAAGTTGCTCATCAGCATATATTATCTGTTTGGTTTTATTACCTTTTGATCAGACTTGTCTACACCAACCTATATGAAAAGTGTTAAACAGATTTGTTAACATTAAGTCACCAACTTTTGATATTTGAGTTCATTATGATAAGATTTTTCAGAGCTAATACAGCATAATGGGTTTAAGTTGAACTAACACGCGTTTCTCCCTAAAAAATCATTATTTTGTGTTTAATTCACACAAAAACATTCTGACAGCAAAACCTGAGAAATGCTGATCTCAACAAATATGTTGTCGTACACAAAAGCAAGCACATTTTATGTATAACATGAATTTTCTTTTGTCTTCCTTAACCAGTCTCCTGGGGCATATAATTCAATAAAAAAAAAAATAGTGAACATGACATATTTCAGAGCTTTAATGATTAGAAAATTACTATTTATTTTTTTTTATATTAATAAGACGTTTCAAATCAGATGATGGTATTGTTACACAATAAAACTGTGCGGATAATACACCAGACTAAACGTGCACAAACATAAATAATGAAATACACAGATGCAGAAAATACATTTTATATATGGAAACAGCAGTGTGTTCAGGCTAAATACACCTGACAATCAGTGGACAGCTGAACTTGCAGCTGGGATGAAATGACCCTTTCAAACAATCTAAAACTGAGATAACCGTGTGTAGATGTAGGCACGCGGTTATTTCCCTTGCCTGCAGATGCGCAGGTAGGGAAATTTTACTCCATGCATCTAAAAGTAGCGTAAGGACAACCTATGAGGCCCCTAGGAGCGCGCTTTCGATTCAGTGACGTGAATCGGGCGGGGCTTGCGCAGGTGATCGCCGCACAGGTGTAAGAGTGTGGAAATGTGCGTGCCGAAGAACAAGTTGTTTGCGCTATCCTGCGCCGTTACTTGGGCTCGGCTCTCAACTCTGCTCTGGGATGGGTCGCAGCTTCGTGGGGAACTGCCCGCCGTTATTCTTCCTCGCCCTTATTTTTGACGTTGTCGGTCTGATTGCACTGCTGGTCGGGATTTTCGGAAACCTTAAGCTGGACGGCCGCTTCTACGGAGATTTCCTCATCTACACGGGCTCTCTCATCATTTTTCTCAGCCTGGTGTGGTGGGTACTGTGGTACACGGGGAACGTACAGCTTCACTCGGCTGACAGGACGAACTCCATCAGCTTAAGGCACTGGGCCAGGAAACTGTCCGAGAGGCTGGCCGTGAGCGGCAAGAAGGCCCTGGAAGCAGATGACTTCAAGAAGAAAAGCGTGGGGAACGGGAAAGAGATGAGCGGCACTGCGCGTGCTTCTGCGCCGCCTCGAGTTATGTGGGAAGGTGGCAACTTAGTCTTGTCCGGCCATGACAACAAAGCCTTTGATGGAGGGACTGAGTGCGCCTCACTAGCATACAAAAACATGGAGCTGGGGGTACTGAGGAGCTCAGATGGGGGTCTGCAGGCACAGGATTGCAAACCAGAGAGGCTCCTCTGACAGATCATGGTGCGTATTTCACCCAACAGCAAACCAGAGGCCTCATTCGCGTCCTTTCTGTCTAGAGTCTATTATTGGAACTTGTTCAGTGCTGCTGAGGCTTTGAAAACCCATTCTCTCCCTCCCTAACCTACTGAATCTCCTGACACTGTAACCTGTTACATTCTGTAAAAGTTAAAGCAAGCCTCTGAAAAATGTATGATCCCCGGAAAGTCTGGCTGTGTGGAACCCAAAAAACAATTCTAATTGAAAGTCATAAATATTCAGCATGTTGCCCTGCTTTCACCCTTCCTGCCAGTCTGCTGTTTTGCTTGTTGTTAGCCGCTCACTGCCACAGCATTAACTCTTTCATCAGTGATGTTGGCATCCACATTGTCTTACATAATGACATGGCAACCCACTCCCCCTGCTGTCACCCCAGTTATAATTATCAGATATTTTACATCACATTACTCTTAGATGTCACCCACAGTGAAATATTGAGGAGTGGGTGCCCTCAGATTAGAGCTCTGCCAAAGAGTGGAGCTCAACACCAGCTCCCCCAAAGAGTAGCTTTCCAGGACCTTTCTCAGCATGCAGCTCATGAATAACTGTAATAATAGTTTGAGGTTTTTTTTTGTTTTTTTTTTCTTTTCCTAGCTGCTGTGAAAAGATCTTCAGTGGCCTGTGGCAGCTTTTAATTAATGAGCCTGACCATTTCTACTCACCTTCACAGTTATTATTTTAGCTGTCAGTTTGCTTGTAACTGGCTGGCAAGCCAGACACCCTTTGGGCCAAAACGAGCAATTGCATTTTAATGGAACAAAGCAGCACTTTTGATCCAGTGAAATGGAGTGTGGTAGGTAGGTAGGTGGGTGGGTAGGTAGGTAGGTAGGTAGGTAGGTAGGTGGGTGGCTGTAGGTATGGTTGGGCACCCAGCCATGAAAAACAAGCCGGGATCATATACGAATCTGCCTTTGCCCATCCAATAGTTCCACGTAGTTAACTCTAATGGCCCCTAGCCAGAGTCCTACATTGCCTAACTTGACTAATGATCTTGAGATATGGAGATGTGACAAATGGTGTGGTTACAAAAGCAAACACTGTATTCTCAACAATAAGGCTGTGTTCTTTACGCTAACTTTACTGCGTTTGATGTAAGGCAAGCAAGCAGTGAGAGAGTAAACTGAGGTCATGTCCCATGCTTCTGGGAATTCAACACAAGAGACAGTATTCCTCCACTGGCGTTTATATTTTTCTACATTTACAGGGTTTCTGGTACCAAATCTTAAAGCAGTTTTTTCATACATGGATTAAACCTAGCCCCGGGGCCAGAAAAGGAAAAAATTCAATGACGATTTTTATTGAAAAAAAGTTTATGGTTATGTAGGCTCAGTCCATGTCTTGGAAGCTGAGCCTTACTGACTAAACCTCTTTACATCTATTTTATCCAACAAATATACAGTGAAATCAAGAATTTTTAAAAAGGGTTTACAGGTTATTTGAAAATGTGAAAGCCAATAAGCTGACAATTTTAAAATCCGGACTTGATGTTTATTAAATTAGCTGATTTATCAAAAGCATAATTACTTTTCAGAAAAGTATTTTTCAGACTTGCTGATTCATTAGCTAATTCAAGCATCCAGCTCTAATTGGGAAAAACGTGTTTTAGTTTTTGGGAAAAACTATCCTGACCAGCCATCGCAGGTTAATTATGAACCATAGCTACTGGAAACTCTGACTAAACTGCAGTCAGTTACATTTAGATAGTCTTTTATTCGATATGCTTTGTTGCATGTCTTTATTGCATTTTCAATTTCATTCATCTAAATCTATCCTTTTTGTAATTAAACCTAGCCCTGTTTAATCACACACTTTTCACAGATTCTCAAAACGTGAATATACTGAATTGAACTTGGAGTGAGTAAAAGTTTCACAGACTGGTTTGACGATTTAAAAAAAAAAAAACCAGGTGTGTTTGGGCAGGGTCACGGTGCAGACCTCAGTATCACTGACCTCACTGGCCACAGTTCTGACTGAAGGCACATAATGTTTCCCGTGTTTATCACTGGACATTCCTCCAGTGATCACAGGCCTCCACCTAAGGATAACATTGCTTTTGTAGCAACCACCTACTCTTTATATAATGAGTCAGCAAGTAATGTGTTTATCAGTTAGACTTGATATTAGACTGTGGACCTAAAACTGTTAGTCAAATGTACACATGGACTGCAAACAAGATATTTCACAACATGCATTAAATCGTGCCATTAGCAGTTAGGTTCAGGATTTGGTGTTGAGCCATGCGTGTACTTGTTGCTTTAGTAGGCTAATAATGCTGAATGGATTCCTTCATTTTTTCGTAGTAAACGTCTAGTTCTTTCACAGGTTAATGTGTTTTTCTCTTCTTTTTTTCTGGGTTTGTTAAATAGCAGATAATAATCAGTTATTTAAGTTAGTTAAAATTATTATTTAAAATTTATATTCACATGCCCATCATGAAAAAAAACGTATACAATCAACTTTTTTTTTTTTCAAAATGGCTCTTTGTTTAGTAATGTTTGAGTGTAAAATTAGTTTCACCATTCACTCAATAGATATATCATTATTAGAAGTAATTTGGTGTTTTTGTTTTTGCTTGTGTGTTAAAAAATGGTGAATCCTTTTTTTTTTATTTAAGCACATAATTGAACTTAATTCTTTTTTAATTATGTTTTATTGACGATTATAGGAGACCCTAAAGTATAGGAAATACTTCTTTTTAATAAACACTAAAGACAAAACTTTCCAGTCTAAAACTTGAACCTTACAATTTAATTGAGTAAAATAATGAATTATCACAAAAATTAGTCTTGTTGCTAACACTGACTTACTAGAATAAGTTAGCCAATAAAAAGCATTTTCATATATATCAATTTCCCTTTTCCCTCGTTTTTTTCTCAAGAAAGTCCATTATGTACAAGTCTTTTATTTATATATATATAAAGTTGTCCAAGTTGAGAGGGAAATCTTGCAGAACCTCATATCCTATTATCATGTTCTGAAAATGAACTGCAATTGATACTTTAAATTAATCTGATTCTAAACTCAGCCAGTAAATAAAAGCCTCATGTCTCCTCTTCTTCTTTACAGGTGATGACCGACTTTCCCATTGTTTTGAAGGGTGGATCTCATTCCTTCACCATGTCGATGCCACGTTCCAAAAACTCCAACAAAGTGAAAAACCTGAGCCTATGTCACTTTTTTTCTTTTTTTTAAAAAAAATCTTATTAAATAGGAAAGACGGTTTCTTAATCAGGGAAGAGCCCCACATCCACATTAAGGAGAAGGGCTATGCACACTGGAAGAAAAAGTCTTGGACATAATTTTTTTTTTTTTAACTTTTTTTTTTTTCGTGACAGATGTCAATTATTTTTTTCAGAATAAAGTGTATTTGAATGTAATCATTGTCTGATTCTCTTCAAGGATGACTGTTTATGTCTGACTCTTGATAACACTAACTGCGCACATGCAATGCTCTCCTTTTTTTGACTTCACGTTTAATCTGTTCTCTACGTCTATTTTTTCCTCTCATCATTGCTTTTTTAATGTCAACTCCTGGAGAGTGTAAATGATACCTTAGGATTTTAAGCACATTTTATTTCAAATCATGCAACAACAAATATATACATATATATATATGTGTGTGTGTGTGTGTGTGCACGCGTGCATGTATGTGTGTATGTTTAGGGCTAGAATATGTGGCCTGTATATTTCTAGAGTTTCTAAATCTACCTGCAGGTGAGCGATAAGGCCCCGCTCTGCCAGTGCTGGAACAGAATATGTTTGTGAAATGAAGTCACATCCAGCAATAGAGCTGGGAAATCTGTTGTCATCATTAAGGAAACGCATTTCCCCTCCATCAGACAGTGTCATCAGAAAAATGTGAGATGTAGATATAGAAAGGAATGTGATCCGACTGTTTAAAGTCTTCCTGATTGTCAGTCTCACATCAGGCTCGGGTGGCACAGAGGAGGGAGGCAGCAGCAGTTTTTTCACTCCTTGTATTTTTTTGTCTAACAAACTGTGGAAAAGCTGTAAATTACTGCCTGAACTGTACGTTAGTAATTTACTCCTGTCATGGATTATTTCACCTTTGTTGGACGCTGCCTGGTGTTTTTCTTTGGTGCTCTCTTCCTGGATGCAGTAGGCCTTGTCCTGTTCTTCATTGGCGTTTTCGCTCCCCTCGACTTCTGGGATTTCTTTGTCTTCTCTGGGCCGCTCCTCATGTTCCTCAGCCTGGTGTTGTGGATCTTCTGGTATCTTGGAAACCTAGAGGTACCAGTGGAGGACCTATTACCTCAATGAGATTCTCCATTTGTGTCATAATTAGAAGCACAAAGCAGATTCCTGGCAGTTGGTGTTGGACCATGGAATCAGCGCTAAAGCTTCAGGTGCAGATCTTCACATTTAAAGCATTGTGTAATCAAGAAGTTTCATGGAAAGAATAATTTTCCTTTAATAAAGATCTTTGTTTTCTGTAGGGTTAAAATTCTGAGCTTCAACACAATCTTATAGGTGGATATTTGATTCACCAACAAAAAAGTTGGACCCTTGACCTGAAATGCTCCCTGTATGCTGAGCACCTTAAATTCAGTACCTGCACATCAGCATGTAAAATGGTCCCAAAGTAACATTAGCAAGAGAGAAGAGACTAAAAGAAAAGTGCAAATCACAATGCTGTATGCTTTATTGTTGTGGTTAGTTAATGCTTCCTTGTGTTGCTTGTTTTACTTTACCTAACTTTGTTCTCATTTTGTTTCTTGTCATTTTGCATGTTTTTTATGCTGTTTGGTTTTCTGCATTAAGACAGTGACATGCTAACTTCTTATCACCTTCTGATCAGGGACATGTCCAGAGGGGGGGGGGGTTACTTCGGTCCCACACCCTCAATCCAACCCCAGTACCAGCAGGCTTTAACTAGTACAAAAGAACAACTAGCAACTAGAGTCAGAATGTACTTTACTGAAAAATTGTTATAATGTACTTCAGCTTTATTTAATGCAGCTTTCTACTTCAACTCGTTTTTTAAATCCGTTAGTGCTCTCTATCATTAACTTCAAAGGTTTAGCTACTTATCGTTTTGCAGATTTTAAAATATAAATCCACTCATTGATGATAATGTATTATTACAGATCAAACTATCCAGAAGAATTAAAGTAAATAAAATCCTTTCTAGCTTAAAGTTAGATAAATATTACTGAATCAGTAATTATGAGTAATCAGTAATCTAATATATATGATTCTGCATAAAGAGTACTTTCATTTTATGTACTCTTAAATGTTTTTGATGATAAAACTTTTGTACTTTTACTTAATTAGAATTATGACTGATTAGGAACAATGGATTTGTTTCACCAGTTTCCAACAGTTATTCAACAAAATACCATGCTCAAATTCCTATTCAGTGCCACTTTTTGTGTAGTACACCTAAATGTGGGCACAGAGATGCACATGAGCCTGAAAATCATGCCCAGTGTTTTTGACACTATATTCATTTGTGATTAAATATTCCATGGCCGTTGAATGCCATGTTCTCAGACCTCCTTGTGCCACCCCTGAAAAAAAAATCTGCAAGTAAGTGGTTGGGTGCAATGTGGTCGTGCTCATTCTAGCTCTACTATGATTCTCCAGTGTAACATGATTCTGTTTTGATTGTTTTGTTTCTGTTTTAAATAGTATTTTATTTATTTCATTGAATTTTTTGGATATTAAACATGTTTCCTCACTCTGGCCTGGATATCAGGAGACTGTCCTCTATTTGCACATTTCTACTTCATTTACATCCTGATGAGGCTATTCATTTGTCCCCGCTGATTTCCTTCTAAGGCTTTTGCTCGTGATTAGTCTCTGTGGTGATTTTCTTGTTGTGAAATCTAAGAATTGGTCGCACAACCCATTTAACAGAAACCCGCCAAACTGGGTCTATTAGTTACTGGGGCAGGTGTGCTCTCATTTTACAAGAATGTGTTTGTGTGAGGAGAAAAGAAAGGAAACATTTTTCACTGATACATAGTACCACACATGTGCATCCTCACACATATGGTGGAATCAAACTTTTGGACAGAGGTTGTTCAGAGTTGTTTAGAAATATGTATTCTGATGTAATCTTTACCAAGTATGTGGTACAACCTGTTTCTTTGTCATAAACCTTATTAACAGTGTAAGCGACGTCTAAGCTTATCACCACAATAATCCCCAGGCTTACAATACTGACAAGAATATTGCTGCAGCACTAAACTGTTATCGAGTACGTATGATGAAATGACATGTTGAGCAAAATAATGGATTTCGAAATGAAGCTGCAATGTCTCATTAAAGTCTGTGCACAATCCCTATTTCCTCTTCATAATCTCTTTTGAGTATAGCTGTTGTTTTTCAAGGAGCAATCCCACACAGTCATTTAGTCTCACACAAGGGAAGTCTTTGGGAATGTGTCAGCATTTCATTACTAATTCATAACTTTAGCCTCATTGCTCAAACAGGTCCAGGAAAATTACTTTGAGAGCGTTGACATACGATTCTAAGGTGTTGCAATCTCACTTTGTGTCTTCTTGTGTCTCTGGGGCTTCAGGTTCCACCTCACACCTAACATGTGTCTCGATTACCTGTTGTCTGCCTGCTGAACAATGCCCGGCCAGCACCCACATGCAAACACACCTAAGTTTGGCCTGGGTCAACTGACACCGTTTGCCTCAGTGCAGTGGTGACAAAGGCTAAAGGGATTACGTTCTAATGTAGTGTTGTGTTGCTGTCAGGCATGCCAACAATTCATGCTGTTGGCATTTGGTGTCAAGCAGTCTCACAGTCAAAGTCCAATAGTAGACTGTAAGTATGGCGTTTAAAAGTACATTTTTTAAACTATCCCCTCCAACTTTAAACTAAAACTTACATCATCAGGAGTAGTGTTTCACTCATTCGTGAGCTGAGACATTTTCAAATTTGTGCTTTAACTTTTCATATTTCATTTTAGCCCTACAGCCATTTCCTCAAGAGGTTTTGCTATTTCCAAGCCACCAAGGCAAATAAAGATGTGTTCTTCATGGCCTGCCTGGTTAACTTACTTTATCATGTCATTGTACAAATTGGTGTTGCACACATCCACGGCCCAGCCATAGTTCAACTGATAACACTAGCTAGATTGGACACAATATTGAACAATAAATGTTTCTTTAAAGTCTGCTGACAGGTAAAGTTATTTATGGGAGGTTTTAAGTTATATTTAAACACAGGAATTAACAAGAAGTTCCTTTGAGTTCATTTAAATATAGCTGTATTCTACTTGCTTACATTTTGTGCTACAATTCATTTCATTATCAAAAATAAACTGAATGTGAATAGGTGCACTGTTGCACATTAACCTTTCAAAAAACTTTAGGAATATGACAGGAAAATACAACATCAACAAACAAAATGTTAAGGAAGTTGGAAATAAATCGTTTAAAGCTACTGTGTCTGAAATATGTTGTTATTCTTAGCTTTATCTTATGTTTCTTATATTTTGAAAATACACATCCTATATTTACTGATTTTATTCAACTTTAAATCTAAATCTTGTTTTTATGTGGATCTGGACTGTGAACATGGTCGTAATATTTTATACAATTGTATATTCTTTAACTAATTACAGTGGCTTGCAAAAGTATTGGGCCCCCTTGAACTTTTCCACATTTTGTCACATTACAGCCACAAACATGAATCAATTTTATTGGAATTCCACGTGAAAGACCAATACAAAGTGGTGTACACGTGAGAAGTGGAACCAAAATCAGACATGATTCCAAACATTTTTTACAAATAAATAACTGCAAAGTGGGGTGTGCATAATTATTCAGCCCCCTGAGTCAATACTTTGTAGAACCACCTTTTGCTG